>CAUYPK010105483.1:0-18128 GCA_963574355.1 Loris lydekkerianus
GGGTAAGACTGAAACTGCAAGAGCAGGCAACCTAAGACAGGGGCTATGTTTGTCCACCATACAAAAAACAAAAGAGGGAATTTTTGGGCCCTGCCATGTGCCTGAGGCCTAGTGCAACTTCCTGAGCCTGACTAGATGTGGATCCATCGAGCTACTTGCACGTAGCAATGACTCAGCAAGGCCCGGCCTGAAATTGCCTCTACCTAGATATAGCCAACGTGGTACCATGCCATTGGCCCAACCCTGTCACGCACCTCATCCCCTGCCTTCTTTCCCCGCCCCTTCCCCACGCTCTACATAAGCAGCTGCTTGACACAATAAAGTTGAGTTCCTGCTTTAAAAAAAAAAAAGAAAGAAAATAGTAAAAAATCCTGTAAGGTTCAATGTGAACAGAAAAAAAAAAAAAAAAAAGCCCAAGAAACAAGAAGGTATAGACCTATGCCTTGAAAACTTGCAATGTGGTCAGTGCAAATCAGAGACTGAGCTTTTTTCTTTGATTTGATTATAATTAAAATGTGAATATTCACAAAACAAACAAACAAACAACAAAAAACCCAAAGTAACATATTCACTGCTTCTGGGAAAGAGAATTTGACCATCTTTAGGAGTCATGTAGCCTATTACACATAGCACTCCGAGAAGAATGGCAATGATAGTGGTCACAAGTGCAACTTCAGTTTGATGTTGGTTTGGTGTAAGCAGCTGAGAGAGGCAGGCAGACTTGAAGAGGCTTTGTGTTTTGAATAATAAGGATGAAGAATGTAGAGGCTGACAGCTAAAAGGCAAGGAATGACTCCAGCTCTTTTAGCAGACATAACAAGAGTTGGGGCCTTTGACCAAGGGATAAGTCCAACTCTTCCCTCTCTGCTGTCCAGATGATTCTTTGCCTTTGTTCATTTACTAAAAAATTATCCATGGTGACTAAGTTCACCATGAACTGGCTAGATAGACTTATCTACTAGTTGAAGAATTTAAGAATAAATTTAGCAGGATTTTAGAAAGGTATAATTTTGTGTGTCTTAGTAAATATTTTGAAACTCACAAATAAAATATTGATTTATTGATATGGAAGAGAATCTGCAACATATTATACGAAAGATCCACGTTATAAAACATGCTATTATTCTAATTATTGTATTGCATTTGCATGTGCTTATGCATAGAAAAATGTCTCCAAGTTTATATTTCTTTTTAAATATGGTTCTCTCTGGGTTGTTGGATGATGAGTAATTTTTTTGTTTATTTTATATATGTCTATATCTTTTTTCTTAGAGCTAGGTTTTCACTGTCTTACCCAGGCTGGTCTTGAACTACTGGGCTCAAGTGATCCTTCTTCCTCAGTCTCCCAAATGTTGAGATTACAGGCATAAGTCACTATATTGGTCTGTATCTATTCAATTTTAGACCCAGTATTTTTATAATGAGCATGGATTATTTGAAAAATCAGTAAAAGCAACCTAATTTCCATTTTACAAAAAGATACAGTTAAAAAATGCCATTACTTTATTTTTAAAATTTCTTTTCTTTTCTTTCTTTTTTCTTTTTTTTTTTTTTAAAGGTAAGATCTTTCTCTGCTCCCTAGGCTAGAAGGCAATGGGATGATCATAGCTCACTGTAGTCTTAAACTCCTTGGCTGAAGCCACCTGAGTAGCTAGGACTACAGGCATGTGCCACCATGCCCAGCTCATTTTTCGTTTTTTATTTTATGTAGATATGGGGTCTCCCTATGTTTCCCAGGCTAGTCTCAAACTCCTGGCCTCAGGTAGTCCTCTCACTTCAGCCTCTTAAAGTGGATTATAGATATGGGATTATAGGCGTGAGCCACTCTGCCTGGCCTCATCACTTACGTTAGATAGTGAGTGGGGATGGAGAGAACACTGAACAGCCATCATTGATGACAAAATGAGATCGGGTGTCAGTTTTCTGGTTTTCTAGTCACGTACCCTTGGGTACGCTACCTACAATTTCTGGGCCTCATCTGAAAACATGGGATAATAAGGCCCACTGGTACCACGTGGAATGCATTGGGGTTGACATTTAATGTGTTATTTAATTCTCACAGCAACTTTTGATGTGACTATGATTATCCCATTATGCAAAATTGAAGATCGAGAAAATATATGGCAGCTCTTCAAAAAACCGTAATAGAAACCCAAGATATTCTGCTGTGTAATCAAGAAAAAATGCTTGCAGCATTCAGCATAGATATAGATGTCACAAGTAAGCTCTTTAAACAATGTCTTGATAAATTAATTTTCAGTATGAATTTCAGGCTCCTCTAAGATGTGCAGCAATTTGAAGAGTGAGCTGTGAGTTCTCTTCCTAAAGATAGCCTATTTAAAATCAGATATTTCAGTAGTGCTTCTTGCTTGCTGCCAGCCAGAGCTCTTGATTAAAGCTTTTTCCTTGAGAAATAGATCACTGAATGAACGTCTCAAGTATAAACTCTATTTTCTAAGTTCAAGGTGTTTACCATAGCAGCTCTGTGTGTATGTTTGTATACATATAAATATATGTATTTAGACACACATATCATCATTTTAAGTGCTTAGCTATTATTAACTACATAGTACTCTGGTTAAGATGAGATATACTCGTATTATTCTTTATGGATACAGATGAAGAAATTAGGATCAGGAATATGGGCAAAGTATAATGCCATATAAAGTAAAATTGTCTAAAATAATTCCATATAACCTAAGTAGAAAAACTAGTACAAATTCATACTTTCTAATCAAACACCATTGAGGGTAGAAGCATTTTAGAATTCAGAAACTGTTGGCATTCAAGAAGGTGCTTGAATGCATATACCTTAGGTAATCCAGTGATGTGTGTTATATAACATCCCCAACAGGTCTGTGCCCTGTAATCAAGCACATTGTTATTTCTGCAGAGAAATGAATGAATATTCATACTACCTAGGATAAGTATAAATAAAGCCTTTAAATAGCCATATATGGGTTCAGCATTTGCTGCCAAATGAGTTTGTACCAAATTTAGAAAAACTTTTAAGTTCAGTTCAACTCTGTAATGAGAAATGAATTGCTCCCATTTTCTTCAAGTTGTTTTCAGGTTTTCATTAGCTCTTCATTTTTCTGCTCTTGCCGATGTGCTGAGAGGGGTTTGCACTTGTAGAAAGATAATGTAAACGCACAGCATTGACTGTTATCAGAAGCTGCATTGCTAGTGGCGATAAGAAAGTTGTCTAGGGGAGGGAATTTCTTTCTTCACAGCATCAATGTGTACTCCTTAGATGAATAAAACTTATCCATGCCACTGGATGTAAAGAAGTGATAAACAGTTTCCTGCTCTTAGAAGCCTTTAGTTTGCATGAAAATGAACCTAACTCCTGGCCTCTGCTCTCAGGGCTCCTGCTAAGAGTAATGCATGTTATCTACTTCAAGTTCTGATGACCTACTTGCAACTAACTATTTGTAATGTTGATACACTGGTCAGGACTGTCGACACTTTCATAATTTGAGTTTTTACATGAATGAGGTGAGTAAAGGCTATGTTTTCTTAGACTTTGGATATATTATTTCCATTAGCAGTAGGTCAAACATAAGTGGTGATAAGGTTGGAGAAAAGTTTTCAAAGAGGTTCACAAATCTTTCTGCTTCAAAAGGAAGCATATACCTAAGTGTTGATATAAACACTTAGGATTTTATAATGGAGGACATAATAATGGGACTGGATATAGAAAAGGTTTTTAATTTCTCTCCACTCCCCAATCTTGCAGCTATGATTGGAGAGTTTCAGCTGTGATTGAAGAGAATAGGTATGTTATATTCATTGAACTATAAGGAAGAACCCTCACAACTGCAGGTTAACAAGAGCAGAAGTTTATCAGGCCTTCTCAACAACCTTGAAAGGAAAGAATTCTCCTCCTATTAAGAATGGGAAAACCTCAAGGAGGCTAGGTAACTTGTATAAGTATCAGGTAGACATACATGGAAGAGTCCTCACCCTTGTCTAGTTCAAAAACAGGAATCAAAATGATACCTTGGGAGGAAAAAGAATTTCATTTAATACACTGTCTAGCAAGCTTCTACTGATAGCTATACTGTATTAAATTGTACACATAGATATGTATTTTGTGCAGATGCTGTGTAAAGCATAGGTCATGATTTATCATCAGGAGATATGGACTAAAATAGAGTCTAGGAAAACCCAAGAATAATTAAAACAAAGCAAATGTTTTCCCCTCCCCTCCCTATAGTCAGCATGGACATTACTTCTATAGTTCTGAAATGGGAGGAAGTTGTATAACTGTGTGCACTACCCATGCGATGTGACAAGAGAACGGCAGATAAAAATCTCTTGACACAAATGGCAGTTTTGTTTCTAGTGACAGTGCAAAGAGCCAAGAAAACTCTTGTACACTAGCCAGTTGAAATTGCTTTCTTGAGATAGACTTTAAGAGGAATTTGATTTCTAATCTGTGCAAGCAAAAAAACACCATTGAACCTCTTTGCGCTTTATTTACTTTTCCTGCATTTTAACTCACACCCACATCCTTTCTCTCTCTCTCTCTCTCTCACACACACACACACACACACACACACACACAATACCCCACTTGAAATATATATGGAATGGGAATTTTCCAGATCTAATCACAAATAATATGTTTCTAGTCGGGGGTGCGTACAAGCACTATAATAGGCCTGTGAAGAATTATATCTTAGCTTATGCCAACTGGTCTTCTTACTCAAATGCTTGACCCTATAGAGGTCTCATCAAGTATTTTTTTTTTTTTTTAATAAAACTGGCTCCTTATTAATATAGTGAATAAAATTAATTTTTGAATGTACGTGTTTGGTAAATTTGTGATTTCTATTTTATTATCTTCCTGGAATGAAAAAGTCAGGAGAAGGTGAATTAGATGTTGAACTGAGTGTTACCACATTGTCCTCAGTAAGTCAAACTCTGTAACCTCAAGCATCACCAAGAACTCAGAGGAATGATGAAAACTTGGAGATCTTATTATGCCTAACATATATACCTCAGTTGATGTAGTTGAAAGCAAATAAATATTTAAAGAAGCAAATTTTAAAAATTGGTCTGGGCATCAAGACCAATTACCATATATACTTGAGTATATACAGTAACTAACTAGTTAATTTATTTATTTATTAGAAATGGGGTCTTGCTATGGTGCCCAGCCTGGTCTTGAACTGCTGGCCTCAAGGGATCCTCTTGCCTTGACTCTCAAAGTTCTGGGATGACAAGTATGAGCCATTGTGCTTGGTTAACTTATTTTTAATTAATTTTGTGATCTCTTATTTCCCTGCAATATGAAATAATTTTGTATGCCTAAAGCAAAAAAGTTGTTAGCAAATTATTGTAAACAGAAGTGTCTTTAAAATCTGACTTATTTTCTCTATGCCTAATGTACATTAATACTTCTGGACAAGGAAAAATCACTGTACCAAGATACAATGGTCTAAAGGTTACTGTTCTAAAGAACTCATTAAAAATTTTAAGAAAAACACTGAGACCCTAATATGAAAATGAGCAAAAGACTTAAATAAACAGTACACACTAGCAAAGATAATTAGCAAGCAAACATATGGGAAAATGTTTAACCTTGCTAGTTATCAAAGAAAAACAAGCTAAAATAATTGTGTTAATATCTTACACAGTTTAAATGTACAAGAGAAATTGCATTCTGTTGCCACCAAATGTTTAAGGGTAATTAACATCAATCCTTTACAAACTTCTCAAAAAATGTAAAAGAAGAGGAGACACTTCAAAATTCGTTTTATGAGGCCAGTATCAATCTAATACCAAAACCAGATGAAAATATTACAAAAAAAGAAAACTATGGATCAATATATCTTATGAATACAAATGCCAAAAATCTTTAACAAAATACTAGCCAATCAAACCTTATATACCATGACAAAGTATATTTTAGCCCAGGAACGCATGGGTAGTCCAGCATACAAAAATCAAGCAATGTAATATAGCACTTTAGTAGACTGAAGGAAAAAAACCACCCAATCATCTTACTAGACACAGAAAAAGCGTTAAGAAAATACAATATACATTCATGAGAAAAACATTTAATAAATTAAAAATAGAAGGAAATTCCCTCAAGTCATCTACAAAATTTCATAGCTAACATCCAACTTATTGGTAAAAGACTAGATGCCTTCCCTCCATAACTGAGAATAAGCTGAGAATATTTGCAATCATCAATTCTATTTGATATTGTACTAATAGTATTAGTTAGAGCCAGTAGGGAAGACAATGAAATAAAATTCAGATCAGAAAGGAAGAAGTAAAACTACCTTTATCTACAGATGACACAGTTTATGTGTAGAAGCTCTAAAGAACAAAAAGACTATGAGAACTAACATGAGTTCTCATCCTTATCCTCATGGTTGCAGGATACAAGAACAATATACACACATCAATTATATTTCTATAGACTACCAATGAATAATTCATAAATGATATTAAGAAAGAAATTACATTTATGATAGAACACAAAGCATAAAATGCTTAGGAATTTTTCTCATCTTTTTTTTTTTTTTGAAACAGGAGCTTGCTCTGATACCTTGGCTACCCTGCAGTAGTATCATTATAGCTCACTGCAACCTCAGACTCATGCATTGAAGCAATCTTTCTGCCTTAGCCTCCTCAGTATCTGGGGCGACAGGCATGTGTCACCATACTTGGCTAATTTTTTTCTATTTTTTATAGACAGGGTTTTGCCCTTGGTGAGGCTGGTCTCCAACTCCTGAGCTCAAGTGATACTCCTGCCTCAGCTTCCCAGAGTGTCAGGGTTGCAAGTGTGAGCCTTAGGAATCAATTTAACAAAAGACATGCAATACTTCTCCATTGGAAACCAGAAAACATCGTTGAAAAAAAATTAAAGAAGACCTAAATAAATAGAAAGACAATCCATGTTCATGGATCAGAAGACTTACTATTGTTATGATGGCAATATATGAGGTTGAACAATTAAGTTTATACATTTATCCTAGAAAAAGTACTACATGCCTCATTGTTGAATGTCACCATGGTCACCTTTGAAGTACTACTCTTCTTGGGAAGCTATGTACTGATGCTAGTGCCTGATCTATGCTTGCAAGCACTTTTTCTAGGATGAGTTTGTGAACAATTATCAGACCTCATATGTTTGCTTGCTGTTCTCATAGTCATTACAGAAAAAGAGTTCCAAAATTGCTTTGAAAGAAAAAATTAAATTGAACTCCATCAAAATTTAAAACGTTTGTGCTTAAAGAGCACTGTCAAGTAAGTGAGAACACAACCCAAGAAAGGAGAGAAAATACTTGCACATCATACGTTAAGTCCTTGAATGTAGAATATGTGATGGACTCTTACAACTCAACAATAAAAAGACAAATAACCCAATTGAACATGGGCAGAGATTTCAATAGATATTTTCACAGAAAGGATATACAAATGGCCAATAAGCACAAAGGAAGATGCTCAACATCATTAGTCATGAGGGAAATGTAAATTAAACTCAAATCAAATATGTACCACCTCACACAGACAAGGATAGCTATAATCAAAAATATAGATATCAAATGTTGACAGGGATATGGAGAAATTGGAACTTGCATACATTGCTGGTGATAACATAAAAGGTGAAGCTAGGCCGGGTGTGGTGGCTCATGCTTGTAATCCTAGCACTCTGGCAGACCGAAGCAAGAGGATTGCTTGAGCCCAAGAGTTGGAGGTTGCTGTGAGCTATGACACCACAGCACTCTACCCAGGGAGACACCTTGAGACTTTGTCTCAAAAAAAAAAAGTGAAGCTAGTTTGGAAAACAGTTTAGCAATTCTTCATTAAGTTAAGCATAGAGTTACTATAACCCACTTCACTTTTCCATTCCTAGTTACATATCCAAGAGAATTTGAAACATAGCCTCACAAAAACTTGCACCAAACTTGCACTTGTAGTATACCAAAGTAGAAACATCCCCAATGTTCATCAACTGATGAATCAATAAATAAGCTATGTTATATCTGCACAATGAAATATTATTTGGCAAAAAAATTGATGAAGTATTAATTCATGCTAGAACATGTAGGAACCTAGCAGATATTAGGCTCAGTGAAAGAAAGAAGCCAGACATAAAAGGTCACATGTTGTCTGAGTCCATTTTTATGAAATAGGCAAAATAGACAGATCCATAGAGACAAAAAGTAAATAGTGGTTACTAAGGTCTGGAAGGAGGGAAAAATGAGGAGTGACTGCAGATGGATATGAGTGGTATACAAATAATATCTCAGAAAAGCTGTTTAAAAAATGTATTCAACATTGTCAAGATGGGTGATACTGGTACAAGTACATGTTCCTAGCAGCATAGATATCAGTGCAGTTCTTTTCTAAAGTGAATTTGACTATATATTCCATGAGCCATACACATTGTCCCATCTGGTAATCCTGTCCCTGGGAATTGTAGCATGCTCAGTGCCAAAACTATGAAAAAAGCTACATGCCTAAAGACTCACTCTTTGTAACGCAAAAAAAATGAAAACATCAAGTATTGTACAAAATGAGAATAAATATTTAAATAACACTTCATCGATTTAATGAAATCGTTTTCAAAAATCTGTGATGAATTGTTAAGTAAAGATGTTTAATACATGATTATATTTTTAAAATTAGTTCTACTATAGAGAAAGGCCAACAAAGATCATGAACACAGGAAAATAAGTGGTTTGTTAGCACAGGGATCCCTCTCCTATGTTTCTTGTATTATTACTTTTGTGGCTGTGATGGATTCACCACAGTGTTCCTTGTCATTGTGATGCTGTTATAGTTAAACTATTTGAAAGACTATTACCGAATGATCTTATTGGTATGTTTGGAATATCCAGACAGTTATGTGGCTTCCCCAGATATCTAAAATATGATTCTGATCAGGAGAAAACACTGGAAGACCTTGCAGACTTCAGTGAAGGAGCATGGGGCGCCTACCTTCCAAGGAGTTGCCCCCGGGTGGAGCCAACACGATGGTGGAGAGACATGAGCCTCCCTCTCCAAGAAGAGTAGCACTATAGACTTTGTGCATCCTAAAAAGGAAATCTGTAATTGTAGGAATGATGGCCGTGAGGAATGCTCTTTATATGAATCAGAGATTGGAACACATCAACAAAACTTTAAAAGAAATTTTAAAGTAATGGTTTAACATATTGCTATAATTGGTACAATTAAAGGATAACTATAAACATATTTATACCAGTGGTTACCAAAAATGTATACACGTTTTAAAAGTAATACATGTATGACTTTTCAAAATTGAACTGAATTATGATAGTAACATGTCATATGATGTTCATGCAAAAGATAGAATCAAACCAATGCTAGCATCATCGTGAGATGGGCAGGACTGTCAAAGAAAATGGTGGGAGCACAGCTGTCTTTGGAGGAGTCCAGGACCCTTCTGAAGTGGTGTTTGAAATTTGAGAGCATTGTGGAAGTGCAGTGACATGTGAAGGAGTGAGCATGCAACAGAACCTCCAACACACCTAACAACTGCACGCATTCGTGGTAAGTTTGAGATGCAGGGTACGGTGGGTGATGTGCACAAGAGACCATCCTGGAGGCCCCACATAGCACCAAGTCCTGCTTCTTCTCTTGTATTAGTTGGAGCAGTTTACACACTCTTCACAGAAGTCTACCAGTGTGCACGTGAGACAGGAGTCAGCAGAACAAGCAGATGAGGCATTCTTAAAACACCAAAATGGGGCTCTGCACCTGTAGCACAGTGGTTACGATGCTAGCCATATACACCGAGGTTAGGGGGTTCAAACCCAGCCCGGGCCTGCTAAACAACAATGACAACTGCAACAAAAAAATAGCTAGGTGTTGTGGCAGGCACCTGTAGTCCCAGCTACTTGGGAGGCTGAGGCAAGAGAATCACTTAAGCCCAAGCATTTGAGGTTGCTGTGAGCTGTGACACCATGGAACTCTACCAAGGGTGACATAGTGAGACTCTTTTTCAAAAAACAAACAAACAAAAAACACAAAACAACAACAACCAAAAAAAAAAAAAAAATAATAATAAAATAACCCCAGAAAAATAGAAAGTTTTCATCCCTAGCACTAAGGCGTGAGAGCTTATTCTTTACTTCAATGACAATTTGCCAGGACAAGGGGCAGGACAAAGACCTGCAGTTGAGTTTCCCTCCTGACTTCTAATACCTGTTTATTTCTACCTATGGGAGACCTTAGAGGATGCGGTATACCATAGAAAAACAGCTACACCAGTGATAAGTACTTCCAGAAGAAATAGAAATGGCACACACAGTGATACAGGTTGACACTTTGGTCAATGTTTTCGAGCAGTAGTTTGCCATAATCAGAAGTGTCTGGATGCTGACAGTAACCACTCTGAGTACTTCTTACAATTGCAAAAGTTAAATAGGGCTTGTATTTATCTTTTGCTATCAGTATATATTATTACAATTTTAATACAATTTTTTCTTTCTTAAAATGTGTATACATTTTTTGACATACTGTACATAAGTGAATATTTACATAAATACAGATTAATTTCACCTCTACTCAGATCAAGATAGATCTTTTATCATCACCAGCAGCCTCCTCATATCCACTCATGGTGGATACCCTGCCAAAGGCCACTATGTGACTGATCTCTCCATAGGTTAAGTTTGCTGCTTTTGAACTTGATAAATATGCAATTACTCTGTATACAGTCTGTCATGTCTCCCTTTTTTTGCTCAACATTATGTCCAGGAAATTCATCTCGATGATATGTGCACCTGGAATTGATTCTTTTTCATTGTCCCTGAACTTAGCATCGAGAATTAGTAAGTTTTCTTTTACTTAAATTTCACTGCAACATAAAATAAATACAATGTAAAATAAATGATTAAACTATCTTAACAGGGGGAAAACTGTGAAATAAAAACAATTCACTTAAGAGTGTTTGATTCCAATGGAAGGTCAGACATAGGCAGAGAGCTGTTACTTCTGAATAAATAAAATGGGCAGATGGTTGGGGAAATCTGTAAAGTAATATGATAATCCTGTGATGATTGTAGGCAGATCTACAAAGCAAAGTGATTGACCTGCTGGCCAAAATAGTAAACAAGGGAAACTTTCACTCCTGGGAGGGTTTGCAGTGATTACATGCCCTTTGGACCTTTGGATTTGAGGCACATGCATTCTGAGTCCAGTGGTCTCTTCTGTTTTACCACAAGCTCATCTCATCTGTTTCAGAAGATCAGTTTAGGTGTGATGAAGAAAAGCTTTCATTACAGTCTTCGCTGTCAGCAAGCTGCTGTTCACAAACCCTACACTTTCAGACAGACTTTGGTCAGAAAAGAACAGATTTCCAAGAGCTGTGAACCCCATTTTAGAGATTGCTGTGGGAGTATATCATTGGTTAGAGTAAGTTGAATACTGCTACTACTACTACTAATAATATTAATAATAGTGTTGAGTTTTTTCTTACGAATGGGGGAGATTAGAGCAGGTGTTTCCTACATTTACAGCTGGAAACCACCATTTCTTAGTGGTTTCTCTTCCACTCTGTGTTGCCTCCTCCCTCTCGAGGCTTGCTGTACTGAATCTTTATTTCCTAGAAAGGGAAGGTAATTGCTAACTTGTGAATCTATAAAAGCTGGCCGGTAAGCTTGCTGGCTGCTCGCCAGTCTGGCTTTCTAGTGACATTAAAAAATGTCTTTGTCATAAGTAAACATATTAAAATTTATAGAACATATTTTGAAGAGTTAAATAGTTTCATTTTCTTCATATTTAGGTAAAATAAAATTATTTTCTAGTGTAAGTTGTCACTAAGATCTATGTGGCCTTGGGGAAGTGACTTCTTTGAGACTGAATTTCCTTACCTGTAAAACAATGAGCTTAAATTAAGAGATCTTTAAAGTGCATGATTATTATCATTACCATTATTAATATTTTTTTTGGTAGAGATGGGGCCAGGCTGGTCTTGAACTCCTGGCCTCAAGCATCCCTCCTGCCTGGTTTCCCAACATGCTAGGATAATAGGTATGAACCACTGCACCAGGCCAAGAGGTCTTTAAAGGGCTTTTTTGGTGGAGAAGAGGTCTCACTCTATTGCCCAGACTGGTGTTGAATTCTTGGCTTCACGTGATCCTCCCACTTCGGCCTGCCAAAGTACTGAGATTACAGGCATGAGCTCCCTGCCTAAGGTTCATTTTAAAATATTACTGCAATTTATTTCTAAATCAAGACATGTAGAAAACCTAAAAAAAAAAAAATTCCCTTTGATGTTAGGCTAAACCTTATGTTAACATTAATTCCAATTTTCACAAGTTTTAGGGCAAAGATAAAAATAAATTAATTCCAAGAACCAAACAGTTGATGTGACTGAGAATGACATTGTGCTTGCGTTTGGGTGCTGTGTTTGGAGATCCTGGTGTATCCTTACTTTCTGAAGCAGCATGCAAGCACTAGGAAGCAAAATAACAATTACTTCTTGAAAAAGAATGATGAGACGCTGATCAAAGAGCGATTTTTTGGTTTAGATAGAGAAAGTGCCAAATGTCAGATAACACTAGATTAATTTGGGATCCAGAGAACATTTGGGTGAGGCTAACAAATTTATCTTTATTTAAGCTCTTAGCTACCTGTGTGCCCAGTGTTTATTATCCTTGGACAAGAGCCTTCTGTTTATCTGAGAAATGTTCATTGAGACATGAGTCTCCATTATATAGGTGTGACATGAAGCGATAGGAAGTTGGCATGCCAAGCCCATGTTGCAAGGAACTGTGTTTTATTAGGAGGAAATGTTCATGATTAAGAATTTCTTCGACAAAATGTAAGTTAGACTCATGTTTAAATTGTCTCTGATCGTAAGAAGAGCACCAGAAAAAAATGTATATTGTCCTCCTCCATGGAATACGGCTTATTTCAGGTAACATCATGCCTAACACCTATCCCTCGGGTTTTGGGGTTTTTTTTTTTTTTTTTTTTTTTTTGGTGTCCAATATACAATAACTCCAAGTGTCAAGTGTTGATGCAAAAGACAAAAGTTCCATCTTTCTTTTCTTTTACAAGAAACAAAAAGATCCTCCCATGCAACCTTCTGGGCTATTGTCATATAGTTTGATTTATGTATTTCTTGTACATTTCTTTCTTTTTTAAATCTGGAAGTATATTCTTTTGTTTTATTGGGCTATTTATTCTCCTGACATCCTTGGATGTAAGTTAATGGAACCATGATAAAAGGATAGAGAAGTAGAATAAACAAGCTCGATGGTGCAGATTCAGGGCTGCCTGACAGATTAGGGATGGCAGAGATAGGAACAAAAGATAAAATCACCTGATTCATGTGCACCAAGACAGTCCAAAGAAAGCAGTGCTTGAAGCTTCACTTTCCTATATCTCTGGAAAATAAACTTAAGAAAGATTGGTTTATTATTATAGGGATTAAGAAAAGATGTGTGTTTTCCTTTTTTATTTTTTATTCTTTGTGATTGATTGAGGGTGCAAAGAATTAGGTTACACTGATTTCGGTTGTTATATAAAGTCCCTCTTGTAATCGTGTCCTTCCCCCAAGAAGTGTGTCATACACCCTGCATCCCCCTCCTACTCCCTCCTCCCCCTCCCCCACCCCTTGTATTAGATCATCTACTGCCTTCATACTAGAATTGAGTACATTGGATTCTTGCTTCTCCATTCTTATGATGTTTTACTAAGCATGTTTTCCTTTTTAAAGTTAATTTAGATATATGAAATCTAAATCTTTAAGAGCCTACCAAAACACTTTGTTCTAAATGAGGATTTTATAAATATTTGTCACTTAAAATAATAAAAGAGTTGATGAATGTGAGAATAAGGGGATGGAGTGGACATGCAACTATCATTTTCTTTCCCTAGATGAGCACCTGTTGCTGAACATAGGTTTGGCTACCTGCCACCCAAGAAGACATGACAGGTGAGTGATGCTGAAAGAAAAGGCAGCCTGAGGAGATGGGGGACTATTGTCTTAAAGACCATCTCACCTCAACCTGATTATTCAGCAACTTATAAAGGGCAGAAAGCCCTGATGGCAGAAAGCAAACTTTGCCATCAGCGATCTGAGGTTGGCCCTATTCTGGACTCTTGTTCTGTTTTACCTTGAAATTGTTTCCTTATCTTGTACCTGGCATCTGGGTAAACAAACAGGTGGTTAATTCTAAACTTTTAAGACAGAACAAGCAAACATCATACTAGAAGCAAATTGGCCTAGTGACATAGTCTGAATGGCCCTAAGATTGTGCTTACTTACCCATTTCCATTCTGGTCACACCCCTTCCACATGGCTAGGCTTGGAAACTGTCATTTTCCTACACATCCAGTGGGTGGTGACTGTTATAGAAAGGGATACCCAAACTCAAATGATACTAGTGCCTTCCTTCCACAGTAATTTGTCCAAATAAGTGTATGTAATACATGCTGAGCCAGTTGGAAGCCTTCCCCTTTCAATTGGAATTGAACCCTGGAAAATGATGAACCCTGGAAAATGATGAATTCCTGAGTGATAAAGCTAAAATAATATAGGGTTGGAAACTGCTGGTGGTTACAGTTCCATCCTCAGTAGGAGGTGAGTCTGACATGTGAAGTCAGAGAAGTTATCTGACATTTGATACTCTACAGATGGAGACAAGGTGGGGAGAAGAGTCCTGGCCACATTTGATGTTGGGGCCCACTGTCCTTTAGGCCCAGTTTTATCCCTGCTCCTTGTGAGATTCAGTCACTTGAGTCAACGCTGCTCCTTTCAAGAGTCTTAACTAATACAAGGGACAATTAAAGTAGAAGCACACTGGTTTGGAAGTAATCTAGATAGTAAGCACAGTGCTGGGTATACTACTGTTCATCCCTGAGAAACGTGCTAAGTACTGAGAATAAAATATGAGTAAGACAATACAGTCCTTGCCCTTAAGAAGCTTTCACTCAAATAGAGAATACAGAGAGGAAAACTGGCAATGCTAATGAAAAGTAGTATTTTTTCAATAGGGAAATACATTAATTATAACTTTGGGTGACACAGAGATAACTTCACTAATCCAAGGTAAAAAGGGAATAATAATAGGTGATGGGGTGCTTCACAGAACACAAGAGAAGGAATGCAGCCTGAATGTAGGGAAGACAAAAACCAGGAATTGGAAGCCATTAGCTCCCCTGTTAATGTTCTGACTCTCCTCTCCATTTCTCTTATCTTTTACCAAAGACTAACTTCCTTCCTCCCTGAATGCTGTTGATCTAAGTGCTGTTGTAAAACTGGTCAACAGAGAACAATCCAAGATGGCGGCCAAGTAACAGCTTCCCTGCAACAAGGGATGGTGAGTCTGGGGAGATAAGACTCCAGGCATCTCTGGCTGACAGGATCTACCTATAATCATTTCTTTGAGGATATAGGGAGTCTGCAAGGGACTTCTAGACCCCAAGAGGAGGACAAAAAAAATGAAAAACTGGCAAGTGGTTGCGTGTGTTTGATCGACCTAATCCCACGGCAGACGTAAGTACAAGCAACAGTGAAACTGCAAACCAGAAAGGCCTTACCTGTGAACTGTGTGATCTCAAACTTGGCACTCAGTTGTACTGCCTTGGGGAGAGCTTGAGCAGGAGTGTAGAAAACTTAGGGCATTGTCTAGGGCCCCAGACTGAGCCACTGAGCTGGACAGAGCTAATAGTGTTCAGCTGTGGGCTGCAGGGAGCCATTGTGAGAGAACTGCCCTCAGGGTCACAGAGCAAAGATTGGATGAGAGCTACTAACCTAGTGACTGAGCAGCCTAAAGGCGGGGACTGAGCTGCCTTACAGCCTAAACCCTCAGGGGCAGAGTGACAACAGTTTTGGCACACTGGAGCCTCAGGCTGTTGCACTGGGTAGAGTGCCGTGGTGTCACAGCTCATAGCAACCTCAAACTCTTGGACCTGGCGCCATCCAGACCTCCATAAGAGCTGCACAATGATCCCCAACCCACAACCTGTACCCACCAGGCCTCTGCATGCCCTGACCAGGAACTGAGGGATCTGCACAACCCTGTGTCCTCCCTCCTATACCCTCCCTGCCTCCACACTAGCCCGTTCGTCTAGCCAGGGATTCTGGTAGCCGCATGCCCTCTGGAGTCCTCCCTGCCTCTGCGCAGAGCTCTTCTTTTGTCCAGAGACTGCTGGAGCCTTTGGGTCTCTGTGCAAAAGTCACTCCCAGGCACTCCCAGACCCATGCACACCACGTCCGACCCTATTGCTGGATCCAGGTGTGTTGTACTCCAGAGCTGCTTCCATAAACAGAACTCAGTGGTTGGGGGAGCCCTAGAGGAACTACTCAGGGTCACTCCCTACAAAGATCCAGCAACAATAGAGTGATCCCGATGGGGTCTAATCTTGGAGAGACACCTCCCCAACTCTGAGGATGGCCAGAGGCAATGGTGAAAAACAATCATGAGGCAAAATCAACAGAAAACCTCTGGCAATATGAATAATCAGAGTAGATCAACTCCCCCAAGGATCAATGGGGCAGACACAGCACAAGATACCATGCACAAACGAATAGCTGAGGTGTCAGAAATTGAAATCAGAATCTGGATAGCAAATAAGATCAAATGAGAATTCCAAGCAGTAACCCAAAAGATATCTCAAGAATTCAACGAATTCAAAGACCAAATGACCAAAGATTTTAACACATTGAGACAAGAAGTTGCAGCCATCAAAGATCTGAGAAACACAGTAGAATCCCTCAGCAACAGAAGGGAACAAGCAGAAGAAAGGATTTCTGACATTGAAGACAAAGCTTTCGAATGCTCCCAAACACTCAAAGAGGAAGAGAAATGGAGGGTAAAAACAGATCACTCTCTCAGAGAGCTCTGGGATAATTGAAAGAAAACCAATATTTGTCTTATAAGGATCCCCGAAAGTGATGAAGTGGCTTCATAAGGCACCAAGTCTCTTCTCCATGAGATTATGAAGGAGAACTTTCCAGACATGCCAAGAGATTCTGAAATTCAGATAGGAGACAGTTTCAGAACTCCAGCATGACTCAACCCAAATAAGACATCCCCCAGAACCATCATAATCAATTTCACTAAAGTTAATATGAAAGAGAAAATTCTGAAAGCTGCCAGATGAAAGAAAACCATCACCTACAAGGGCAAGATATTAGAATAACAGCAGATCTCTCTGCTGAAACCTTTTAAGCTAGAAGAGGATGGGCATCGACTTTTATTCTTCTAAAAAAAAAAACTTTCAACCTATAGAATCCTATACCCAGCTAAACTGAGTTTCATTATAACAGAGAAATTAAATACTTCAATGACATTCACATGTTGAAGAAATTTGCCATAACTACACCAGCTCTCCAGCACATTCAAGGACCTATCCTCCATAAAGACCAGCATAATCCTACTCCACAAAAGTAAATCCACCCAGAAATTTTGATCAAATTCCAACTTCCACAGTTGCAAAAGAATTAAAAATGTTCACTGGACTCTCGAAAGGCTTATAAATATTCTCAAATAATGTGAATGGTTTAAATTCTCCTCTGCAGAGGCACAGGGTGGCTGACTGAATACCAAAACTCAAGCCAGATATCTGCTGCATACAAGAATCACATCTTATATTAAAAGACAAATATAGACTCAAGATGAAGGGATGGTCATCTATACTCCAGGCAAAAGGGAAGCAGAAAAAAGCAGGCGTTGCAATCCTGTTCACAGATGCAATAGGCTTTAAACCAACCAAAATAATTAAGGATAAGGATGGACACTTCGTATTTGTTAAAGGTAATACTCAATATGATGAGATCTCAATTATTAATATTTATGCACCCAACCACAACACACCTCAATTTATAAGAGAAACGCTAACAGACATGAGCAACTCGATTTCCTCCACTTCCATAGCAGTTGGAGACTTTAACACCCCTTTAGCAGTCCTGGATAGATCTTCCAAGAAGAAGCTAAGCAATGAAATTTCAGATTTAAACGCAACCATTCAACATCTGGACTTAGCAGACATCTACAGAACATTTCATCCCAACAAAACTGAATACACATTCTTCTCAGCAGCCCATGGAACATACTCCAAAATCGACCACATCCTAGGCCACAAATCTAACCTCAGCAAATTTAAAAAAATAGAAATTATTCCTT
>CAUYPK010105484.1:0-58860 GCA_963574355.1 Loris lydekkerianus
TCCCAAGTAGCTGGGACTATAGGTGCCTGCCACAACGCCTGGCTATTTTTTGTTGCAGTTGTCACTGTTAGCTGGCCTGGGCTGGGTTCAAACCCGCCAGCCTTGGTGTGTGTGGCCAGTGGAGCTGAGGTTGAACTTATTTTCATGTTCCGGGGTCTTTTTTATTTATGAATTATGTCTTTTGCCCGTTTTTCTACTGGATTTTTGGTATTTTTTTCTTCAAGAGTTCTTCACATATCAGGGATATTAGTCTAATCTGTGAGATATATTGCAAATATTTTCTTTAGGTTTGTGAATTCATTTTTGATTTTGTGGAGTTTTCTTTCTATGTAGAGTTTTGTTTATGTTTTTATATGGTCATGTTGATTAATATTTTCTTGTATTTCATTGTAATTTGAGTCCTATAAGTCCTTTCCTACACCCAGGTTAAAGAGGCATTGGCATAAGTGTTTTTGCAGGACTTGCATGCTTTCATTTTTACATTTAGATTCCTAATCCCTTAGAGTTTATTCTTTCTTTTTTTTTTAGACAGAGTCTCATTTTGTTACCCTCAGTAGAGTACCGTGACATCATAGCTCATAGCAACCTCAAACTCCTGGGCTAAAGCAATCCTCTTGCCTCAGACCCTCCCCCACCCCACCGAGTAGCTGGGACTATAGGTGCCCGCCACAACACCTGGCTATTTTTCGAGATGAGGTCTCTGGCTCAGGCTGGTCTCAAACCTGTGAGCTCAGGCAATCCACCCACCTCAGCTTCCCAGATTGCTAGTATTACAGGCGTGAGCCACCATGCCCAGCCTTGGAGTTTATTCTTATGCAGGCCATGAAATACAGATCTAATTTTATGTTTTTCTAGATTGTTAACCAGTTGTCCTGCACCATTAATGAAAAAGTCTATCTTCATCTATTTCTAGACTTTTATTCTACTCCACAGGTCTATTTTATTCTGCCTCACAGATCTGACTACTACATTGCTCTAATTACAGAAGATTTTATGGTATGTTTTAATCTGGTGTCTTAGTCTGGTGGGCTTAGTCTCCCCTTTGCAAATTTTCATTTTTTATTATGTATTTATTTTTAGACAGAGCCTCAAGCTGTCACCCTGGGTAGACTGCTGTGGCATCACAGCTCACAGCAACCTCCAACTCCTGGACTTAAGTGATTCTCTTACCTTAGCCTCCCAAGTAGCTGGGACTACAGGTGCCTGCCACGATGCCCGGCTATTTTTTGGTTGTAGTTGTCATTGTTGTTTGGCAGGCCTGGGCTGGATTCAAACCTGCCAGCTCTGGTGTATGTGGCTGGTGCCTTAGTCGCTTGAGCTACAGGCGCCAAGCCCAAATTTTCATTTCTTAAGAAGTATTTTCTTGGCTATTCTTGTATGTGTTTTTTTTTTTTTTTTTTTTAGAGACAAGAGTCTCACTTTGTCGCCCTTGGTAGAGTACTGTGGTATCACAGCTCACAGCAACCTCCAACTCCTGGGCTTAGGTGATTCTCTTGCCTCAGCCTCCCAAGTAGTTGGGACTTTAGGCGCCTGCCACAATGCCTGGCTATTTTTTTTGTTGCAGTGTGGCCCGGGCCAGGTTCAAACCTGCCACCCGTGGCATATGGGGCTGGCGCCCTACTCACTGAGCCACAGGCGTTCCCCCCTCCCCTTCTTTTTTGAGACAGTCTCAGTAGAATGCGGTGGAGTCACAGCTCATAGCAACACCAAACTCTTTGGCTTAAGTGATTCTTTTGCCTTAGCCTCCCCAGTAGCTGAGACTACAGGCATGGGCCACAAGGCCCAGCTATTTTTTTGTTGTAATTGTCATTGTTGTTTGGCAGGCCTGGGCTGGGTTCAAACCCACCAGCCCTGGTGTATGTGGCTGGCGCCCTAGATGCTGAGTACAGGCACAGAGCCAGTATGTAATCTTTTTAAATCACACATTTAAATAAAAATTTAATGACAAAATTTAAGACTCTCAAATGTCAAAATGGAAATGCCAACAGCAAGGTTTCTAAGGATGTTCAACATCTGTAAACAGAGACTTGGCTAGGCCTCAACTGTCGAGGTCATCTTGGTGCTTCTGGTTAACTTTTGGTTTCATAAACTGAAAAATGAGCTAAGATAGTTGCTCTGAGTGCTGTTCATTGCATCACTGAGTGCTCTAGAAACTTTTTTTTCTTTTTTGAGACAGAGTCTCATTATCTTGCTCCCGGTAGAGTGCCATGGCAATACTTTTTTTTTTTTTTTTTTTTTTGAGACAGTCTCAAGCTGTCTCCCTGGGTAGAGTGCCGTAGCGTCATAGCTTACAGCAAATCCAACTCTTGGGCTCAAGTGGTACACTAGTCTCAGTTGTTCTATTTTAGTAGAGACGGGGTTCTCGCTTTTGCTCAGGCTGAGCTCAAGCAATCCACCCGCCTCGGCCTCCCAGAGTGCTGGTTGCGCCAGCCTGGCCTGTCTTAACACTTCTAATTTCATGTCAAGAATTGCTTTCTGTTCCCTTTTGGTACTAGGAGTGATGGCTACATTTAGGGGATTTCCCCTAGACATTTCTGCCTCGAAAATGTCATAAAAGCACGACAGTTTCAGATGCAAAAAGGCTACTCTATGGTCCTTTGCAAAACTCGGGAAAGAGAAAAATAAGGCGGTGGAGAGGTGCAGGCTGAGGCCCCTACAGACGTGGGGTGGGTGGAGCGTCACCCCAGGCCTGCCCAATCCCATTGCCCAGGAACAGGCTGGTTCGCTCTTGACGCCAAGGAAGGCCACGTGGACCTCGATGGTGTCAGTCAAAGTCCAAATTCCTGGATAGCAGAGCAGCACACATATCAAAAGTGGTGTGTGTGTGTGTGTGGGGGGGGGTGGGGGGGGGGCCGGCCCCTGTGGCTCAAATGGGTAAGGCGCCGGCCCCATATGCCGGAGGTGGTGGGTTCAAAACCAGCCTCAGCCAGAAACTGAAAAAAAAAAAAAAAAAAAAAGTGGTGGAGGGGGTTTGTTTCCAGTGAACCACCAATTAGGCAACCAAAGTACAACCCGTGTAGGGGAACAATACGGCATAAAGTATACCAACTCAAAACCTTTGTTTACGGTGGATACCGGCTGAGGATCAACTAGGCACACCCGTGACAGCCGCAGAGCCCACTTTTGTTCTTGGAGATGGCTGACTTAAGAGAAGTCTAAAAGCTGGGGGTAGCCTCTTAGCACCTAGCCGGAATTGGCTCCTAGGGTTTTGCACTTAGCTGTCCGGCAGAGAGAGGCAGCACTCAAGACTAGTCAGGCGGAAAAGAGGACACCTAAGCGAGGTCCCCGGACGGCGCCCTGGCTGTACTGCGCACGCGCGCTGCCTCCCTGAGCTGGCGCTGGGCATGCGCAGGTGCAGCGCCGTAAGACGTGTCGGCTGTTGCGCGTGCGAGCCGCCCTAGTGGCGTGAAGTTGCAGGTAGGGGATGTCTCACCGGTTGGTGGCAGTGGCCCGCAGTTGAGCTGTGACTGGTCGGATTACCGTGCTGTGGCGATGGCGCAGGAGTGGGCAGGACGACTGGATAGCACCGCCCGGCGAGTGAGCGGGGAAAGCGCTGATGACGCCATCCACCTGCGCTGATCGGCGCGGCTCTCAGATACCTGGCGCACAGTCTGTTGCCTTCGGGACACTGAGCAGGGGTCTCCAACGTCCTGCCCTCTCCAAAGAGCCACTTCGGCTCTAGGCTCCCGCCCCACAGCCAACCAAACTGGAATCACCGTGTTGCTTAGACTGGGAGGGCCAATCTCCTGGACCTGGCGGTAAAGCGCCGCGGCCTTATGTACCTTACCGAGTTGCTCCGCGAACAGATACAGCAACAGACTTATAGAAGATTTTTATGAACTTTTCTTCATTTAACGAGTGTTCGTTGAGTCCAACTCTACCACTCGAATAGCCGCTAATACAGCTCGCAGGCTTATGCGCTAAGGGCTTTACAGAGATCGTCACATTTTAAACCAGTCCTGTAGGTAGGTATTGGTATTAACTCCATTTTATAGAAGAAGAAGAAAGGAAAGGAATGTTCCATGTTTTAAGGTTGTTTTATTTTTGTATTGATACATCCCAGTGGGCAGCGGTCACATTGCATTTTTTTGTAATGCACTAATGCAGATTTTTTTTTTTTTTTTTTTTTTTTTTGAGACAGAGTCTCACTATGTCGCCCTCAGTAGTACCGTGGCATCACAGCTCAGAGCAACCTCCAACTCTTTGGCTTAAGCGATTCTCTTGCCTCAATCTCCCAAGTAGCTGGGACTATAGGTGCCCACCGCGACACCCGGCTATTTTTTGGTTACAGTTGTCGTTTTTTAGCAGGCCCGAGCCGGGCTCAAACCCGCCAGCTTCATTGTTTGTGGCGGGTGCTCTACTCGGCTACGAGTGTTGAGCCACTAATGTGGAATTTTTGAATTTTGCTCCTAGAAAAGCATCATGGTTTTCAGACAGTAGTAAAATAGGAATAAGGATTCCATGAGTTTATTTTATGTCCTGTCTTTAGAAATGAACTCCCCCATTGCCATTCATTTGGGAAACTGCAGGATAGTTTTGTTTTTAGCAATATCAGTGAAAGCAGAGTCTTTTACTTGCCATGTGGCATCTCCGCATTGCACATGTGGAAAGTCAGTCATATGCTAAGTGTATACAGCCTAATATAGCTCAAGGAAGTCCTGAGTCATTAACAGCGGTGGGCCCCATATCTTTATGAAGGGAGGAAGTTGGGTGATCTTTGAGTCCCTTCCTAGATGGAGTCATTCATCCT
The DNA here is from genome assembly GCA_963574355.1 of Loris lydekkerianus. Taxonomy (NCBI): domain Eukaryota; kingdom Metazoa; phylum Chordata; class Mammalia; order Primates; family Lorisidae; genus Loris; species Loris lydekkerianus. Next base: position 4,751 of record CAUYPK010105484.1, read on the forward strand.
TATCTCACTTATTAGACAAATATCTGTTGGCAATCTACTACTAGGGAGTATGGTGAAAAAGACAGGTACAGGCTTTGTCTCAGGGATTTTCTTCCTTTGAGGGCTTAATGGTTGGTGGGCTGAGGGGACATGCCAAGTTAGGGGAGGTGGTAGCACTTTGCTTTCTAGTGAACCCTAACAGTCATCAATCCCCAAGGGAAGCTTATATTGTGGAGTTTGCCACGTGCTCACCTTTCATTTGATTCACTTCCTACACTGTCCCTGCTTTTCAGTGATTTCTTGTATAAGGATGAGCCAGATAATAAGTGAGCATATGGCATGTTAGAGGGTGATGTGAGATAAGAAGGAAAAGGAAGTAGAAGACCAAGAGAAGAGAATGGAGAAGGAAAGGAGTGATTGAGGTAAGCTTGCCAGGTAAGGGGGGCAGCAGTGCAGTGCTCTGGGGATAGGTGCAGCTGTTGTGTTCTATGTGACCAGAGTAAGGAAAATGCTAGTGATAAGCAGTGAGGTTCTATCTGTGCTGTGTGAGAGTCTGTGGGACCCAGATAAGAGTCATCTGATCTGTGGTTTGACAGGAAATAGAGGACAGTGACACTTTGCCCTGTTGAAAGGATATTATGTTGTACCAAACTTCATCTCTTGGCTTTGCATGTGCAAAAAGCAATTTAACAATTTTCTATTGTGACCAAATCACAAAAGGACTAAATCATGAATCGAAACAAAGGAATTGAGGCTGGGTGCAGTGGTGTCACATCTGTAATCCCAGCACTCAGGAAGGCAGAGGATCGCTTGAGCTCAGGAGTTCCAGACCAGCCTTCAGATAGAGGAGACCCCATCTCTACTAAAAATAGAAAAATTAGCCAAGCATGGTGGTGTGTGCCTGTACTCCTAGCTACCTTTAAAGCTGAGGCAGGAGGATGGCTTGAGATCAGGAGATTGAGGTTACCATGAGCTATGACACCACTGCACTCTAGCCTGAAGCAACAGAGTGAGACCCTGTCTCAAAAAACAAAACAAAGAAACAAGCCCTGGCTGGGGCTTGGTGCCCATAGCACAGTGGTTGCAGCACCAGCCACATACACCGAGGTCCTGCTAAACAACAGTGACAACTGCAACAAAAAATAGCTGGGTGTTGTGGCTGCCACCTGTAGTCCCAGCGACTTGGGAGACTGAGGCAAAAGAATTGCTTAAGCCCAAGAGTTTGAGGTTGCTGTGAGCCATGATTTCGTGACACTCTACCAAGGGTGACATAGTGAGACTGTCTCAAAAAAGAAAAAAAAAAAAAATTAGATCCCTGAGTGTTCTCCAAAGTTCTTTCCCAAAGGGACATAATAGCTTGCATTCCCACCAGTAGTGCAGAAGTGTTCCTTTTTCTCCACATCCATGCCAACATCTGTAGTTTTGGTGATGTGGGCTACTCTTACTGGAGTTAGATGATATCTCAAAGTGGTTTTGGTTTGGATTTCTCTGATGATTAAAGGTGAGCTTTGTTTTGTAGAGACAGAGTCTCACTTTGTCACCCTCAGTACAGTGCTGTGGCGTCTCAGCTCATAGTAACCTCCAACTCTTGGGCTTAGGCAATTCTCTTGCCTCAGCCTCCTGAGTAGCTGGGACTACAGGTGCCCGCCGCAATCTTGGCAATTTTTTTATTGTTGTTGTTGCAGTTTGGCCAGGGCTGGGTTTGAACCTGCCACCCTTCGTATATGGGGCCAGTACCCTACCCACTGAGCCACAGGTGCCGCCCAATGAGCATTTTTTCATGTGTCTGTAGACCGTGTGCCTGTCTTCTTCAGAGAAGCTTCTGTTCATGTCTCTTGCTCACAATGAAATGGGACCACTTGTTCTTTTCTTATTAATAAGTTTGAGTTCTCTGTGGATTCTGGTTATTAGACCTTTGTCAGAAATATAACCTGCAAAAATCCTCTCCCATTCTGAGGGCTGTCTACTTGCTTTACTTACTGTGTTCTTGGCAGTGCAGAAGATTTTAGTTTGATCAGATCCCAGTAATGTATTTTTGATATTGCTTTAATTGCCCGGGGTGTCCTCCTCCTAAAGTATTCTCCCATTCCTCTACTAGGTATATATCCAAAAGACCAAAAATCACTTGGCAACAAAGATATTTGCAGCACATTGTTCATTGCAGCTCAATTCATAATTGCCAAATCATGAAGAAGCCCAAGTGCCTATAGATGCAAATTATGATATATGTATACCATGAAATACTATGCAGCATTAAAAAAGATGGAGACTTTACCTCTTTTATGTTTACATGGATGGAGCTAGAAAATACTCTTCTTAGTAAAGTATCTCAGGAAAAAAAAAAATATCCAGTGTACTCAGTACTACTATGAAACCAATTTATTTTTATTTATTTATTTATTTTTTTAAATTTTTTTTTTTTTTTTTTTTTTTTAATAGAGACAGAGTCTCACTTTATGGCCCTTTGGTAGAGTGCCGTGGCATCACACAGCTCACAGCAACCTCCAACTCCTGTGCTTAAGCGATTCTCTTGCCTCAGCCTCCCGAGTAGCTGGGACTACAGGTGCCCGCCACAATGCCTGGCTATTTTTTTTTGTTGTTGTTGTTGCAGTTTGGCCGGTGCTGGGTTTGAACCCGCCACCCTCGGCATATGGGGCCTGCACCCTACTCATTGAGTCACAGGCGCTGCCTGAAACCAATTTATAATCACTCACTTTCATATGAAAGATGAATCACAACTATAGCCCAGGATGAAGGAGGAAGGGGTGGGGAATAGGAAGGAAGGGGAGCGGTTTGATGGAGGGTTAATATTGGGACCGCACTTAATGGAGCATATTGCAAAGGTAGAAGTCAAATCTATTAAGTATAGAATACAAATATCTTAACACTATGATTAAGTAAATGAGGTGAAAGCTATGTTAATTAGTAGGATGTAAACACTCCAATTTGTACAAATAATCAACACATTGAATCCCACAAAGGCATAAACGTATTCATGATCTATGAATATATGACTTAATAAAAAAACAATAAAAAGCTGGCTGGGCGCCAGCTGCTTACTCCAGGGCTGGTGGGTTCCAATCATCCAGGCCTGCTAATCAACAATAACAACAACAACAAAAATAGCCAGACTTGGGGCAGTGCCTGTGGCTCAGCGGGTAGGGCGCCAACCCTACAAACCGAGGGTGGTGGGTTCAAACCTGGCCCGGCCAAACTGCAACAAAAAATAGCTGGGCATTGTGGTAGGTGCCTATGGTCCCAGCTACCATGAGGCAAGAGATCGCCTAAGCCCAGGAGCTGGAGGTTGCCGTGAGCTGTGATGCCACGGCATTCTACCAAGGGCAACAAAGTGAGACTCTGTCTCTACTTAAAAAAAAAAAAAAAAAAGCCAGGCTTTGAGGCGGGCCCCTATTGTCTCAGCTACTAGGGAGGCTGAGGCGGTTAAATTGCTTGAGCCCAAGAGTTTGAAGTTGCTGTGAACTGCGGCACTCTACCCAGATGACAAAGTGAGACTGTCTCAAGAAAAAAGAACCCAAAGGAATTAAGATGTTTCAAAGCCCTAAAGACTTGTACTTTGTAGCTTGAGGGCTGTATGCTACTTGAGATCTATGGAGCCACCAGCACAGAGCAGTCTTTCCTTGTAATGTTCCTGGAGAAGCCCTGGGGAGTTTGGGTACCAGAATTCTCATTATGCACCTCCAGGTGTGTTGTCTTCAGGCACTCACATTACCTCTCTTAATTTTGGCTCTTCTTTCTCTGCAGTGGGAGTGATGGCACATCTTTCAGGTTGTCAGTGAAGATTATCTGAGAAGTTCCTGGTACCCTCCATGGCCCAGTAATTACCACCTTCTGTTCTTCTTGTGGATTTCCTGTTGATCTATATCCTGGACCCCAAACCCCTGTCAGGTTAACACACCTTCATGGCATCTTTGAGTTTCTTTGTTCATTCCACGTCAGGTACTTTGTCTGGTTGGTGCTGGGATGATTTGCTGCAGATAGATTCCATTCAGAGGACAGAAGTCTTGTTAGCCACGCAGCCTCCACCTGGGCGGTGGGTGCCATCACGAGTATTGCAAGTGACTCTTTTCTGAGCTGCTTTGTTGGGATGTTTTCCTAATTTTATGTCTTTTTCACAGCATGTCTTACTTTTTTAGTTTACTGTGGCTTTTGGTATGGATATTTGAATAATTTGATGAGCAAGTTACTGATTGGGAAATGAATTTATTTTGGAATAATAACCTGCAGAATCTGCCTCACCCTGAATGTTGAAGCAGCTAAAATAACATAGTGTCATCAATTACATCAACTGCGAATCTAATTCCTAATAATAAAATATTGTCCTCAATATTTTGAGGACAATCCAAATTATTTTGTGTGTTGGGGTTTTTTTTTTTTTTTTTTTTGAGTCAGAGTCTCAAGCTGTTACTCTTGGTAGAGTGCTGTGGCCTTATAGCTCATAGCAACCTCAAACTCTTGGGCTCAAGTGATCCTCTTGCCTCAGTTTTTCATTTTTAGTAGACATGGGGTCTCACTTTTCATCAGGCTGGTCTTGAACTCTTGAGCTCAAGCAATACACCCACCTCAGCCTTCTAGAGTTGTAGGATCACAGGCATGAGCCACTGTGCCAGGCCAAGTATGTTTGATTCTTATTAATCAATCCTGGAAGTCACTTGTTTAAGGGAACTATTTCCTACTCAGATCTCAGTGGAGAATGGCACACTTACAGCTGGGTGTTGTGGCGAGCACCTATAGTCCCAGCTACTCAGGAGGCTGAGGCAAGAGAATCGCCTAAGCCCAGGAGTTGGAGGTTGCTGTGAGTTGTGTGATGCCATGGCACTCTACCAAGGGCGATAAAGTGAGACTCTGTTTCTGAAAAAAAAAAAAAGAAAGAAAATGGCACTATTTTGTCTGTGTACCATCTGTTCCCCATTAGGAACCCAGTGTCACATTTTTGTTTCAGGGAGCAATGCTCACAGGTCCTCCTGGTACTGGGAAGACACTTCTTGCCAAAGCCATTGCTTGGGAGGTCAGCATGCCCTTCATCACTGTGAATTGGTCTGAGTTCCTAGAAATGTTTATAGGCATTTGGCCAGCAAGGCTAGGTGAATGGGGGGCTGCCTGCAAGTGATCACAGCGTGCTTATTCTTGACCAGAACTGGTTGGCTTGAATGGTTGCAGGCTTAGTTTGGAGCCCTGGCTGTGACCACATATGTGAGGTGCTGATGCACTTAGGAAAAACGAGCCAGAGGTTTCAGAGGAGAGGGTGTAGGGTGGACTGTCATCCTTATCCTTATACCAGTAGCAAGATAGACTCTTTATGTGGATTCCTATTTCAGGTTTGTGATATGTTTCCAATGGCCCAAAGATATGCTCCTTGTATCTTATTCATTGATGAGATTGATGTAATTGACAGGAAACAAGGCCAGAATAAGCAGGAGAATATCCTGAACCAGATGCTTGTGGAGATGGATGGTGAGTGGATGCTGTCCTGGTCTCCTGACACTGTCTGGACTCTTCTTCAGCCTTTTCCTATACAGCATAGGGTTAAAAGTGCAAGGCACTAAGAACAAAGTAATCTGAAAAAAGTCCAAGCATCACTGCTGGCCCTAAGCACTGAAAAGAATACCAGACACAGCAGCTGTCTCAGTGCTAAGTCATAATCAGCAGTGATAAGAAAAAGGCAAGACCACAGTGCAGTAAACAGGATGTGTCAAGAGTTCAATCCTGCAGCTGAAGATAAACTGCTTGTTTTATAACCTTTGCCCTCTCTTTGAAGCTTTCCCCTGTATTTCTGTATTTTCTCATGCCTGTCTTCGATAAAAGCCTGTGAGGATCATTGGAGGGGGCTGCACCCTTGTCTCTCTGGGTGTTGGCCTCCTGAGGTCCCTCAGTTCAATGCAAAATGGACTGAGCAGGTGTTACTATTTTGCATCAAGTTGCACTGGCACACCCTCTGGAGAGAATCCTTCAGTATTCTGGGGTTTTTTTTTTTTTTTTGTTTGTTTTGTTTTGTTTTGTTTTTTTCCCGGTATTCTGTTTTTAAAGAAGGCCACTCTTAGACCAACATGGAGAAAGCCATCTTAGAGTCAATCTTCTTGAGTGCTGCAGAAAGCTGGGGTGGATGTGCTCACAGTCATCACCTGAGATGAGGAGACACCTGCTTCTTTGGGGATGGAGACCAAGCAGATGTGCGTCAGTGCCCTGGGTGCTGTGGGCAGAGCCCACCTCCTTCCATGTGGAGCCTTTTCCTGCTGGTCTCCCCACCCAGAATCGTACACATACCCAGACGTGCTTCCTCCCAAAGTGATTCTACTTAAGGTATGATCCATTGTCTGTCAGCCCTACACAAGATATGTCTAGGCATTTGTGCCAGTTTTGAACTTGGAAAAGCTTTCAATAGAACTATGTCAGGTTTTACCTGCACTTTGGCTTTAGGATTTTTTTAGGGTCCCTAAGAGCACCCTAGATTCACTGATTTCCTAGCTGGAGTCCCAGGACTCAGTGTGGGAAGAAGTCTGGGGGCAGACCAAGTGCCACTTCCAGAGCTCTCCTCCAATGATGTCACATGGGACATGCTGACTTCCTGGCATGGCTTTGTGACAGCATGTACGAAGGGCTGACCAGTGAGCTCCTGAGACTTTTCCCTCTGTCCTCACTGGTGGTGTAGACTCCTTCTGCCTGGGGTGCTCCAGAAGTCCAGACGGCAGGAGGAAAGCAGGTGCTCCGCACAAGCCACACCATCTGCACCAGCCCTCTGGGCACAGGGAGCACAGGAGCTTTCAGGCCCCAGTTTCAGGTGCAGATTTCATAAGCAGGCCTTTCTGAGGACAGCAGTCAGGGCTGCTGTGTTGACACTTTTCTGTACAGGTCAAAAACATTTCTAAAATCTCTCTTTTTTTCTTTTGAGATGGAGATACTCTGTTGCCCAGGCTGTAGAGCTGTGCTATGCTGTCATAGCTCACTGTAGTCTCTGAACTCTTGGGCTCAAGTGATCCTCCTGCTTCAGCCTCCTGAGGAACTGGGACTATAGGCACCTGCCACCATGCCTGGGTAGTTTTTCTACTTTTGGTAGAGACGGGGTCTCACTCTTGCTCAGGCTGGTATTGAATTCCTGAGCTCAAGGGATGTTCCCACCTCCAACTCCCAAAGTGCTAGGATTTTAGGTATGAGCCACCGTGCCTGGCCCAAAATCTCTTATTGTCTTTACTGTCTAGCAGTAATTCTAATTAGATTGTCACCAAAAGAGATTGATTGGAAAGAAGAGGGAGGTGGGGTGCCCAACCTTCCTCTGCACTCTTCACCTCTGTTGGACATCCTTGTTCTTTGCAGCCACTGACCTGCCCTTATCCATGCCAGCTCCCTGGGTTCTATGAGCCCACAAAGATCTGGGTGGGTGAAGACCTCACATTGCCACCATGGAGTGGGCACCTTGTGGTGTCAGAGGCTGGCAAGAACCAGTAGTGAGTGTGGATAAGGAGGCCACATCCTGGGACTTGGCTATATCCCTAGAGCCAGACTGGGCAGGGGGTGGGGTGGTCTCAGTTAGCCAGGGAAGTTCCAGTTAGCTGCTGGGGCAGTGAGGGGAATGTAAGAACAGTCAGAGGTAGAGCCTTTGAGTGGTTCCTTCCTGGTCCTCAGAAGGAGTGCTGTGTGTGGGCAGCTGGGCAGGGGCCTCCTGCCCATCACAGGGATCTTGCAGTGGACTGTGGAATGAGCAGAAGGCTGTCCTTGCCTTTCTGTGGGGGACTGAGGGTATGAGCCCCTGTATCTCTTTTTCCTTAGGCCACCTGACAAAAAAGGCAGGTAGGTCCTTGATCTTCAGGGTCCACCCACATCCAATGAAGTCAGACAAGAGTCTCAGTAAAGGTGCCCTGGCAAGGACCCTGGCGATGCTCCCCCCAGCCTTCCCTGGTGAGTGCTGTGTGCTCAGCTCTCTGTGCACGGGTGGCTGTCTACTGTTGCTGTTGAGATAGCTCCAAAGCTTATTTGCACCCATTTGAATTTCTGTTTTATTTTGTTCAGACATAGTCTTATTGCATAGACCAAAATGATGTCTGAGGAAAGATGTGCTGAACTGCTGAGTCGTGTTGCATTTTAGTTTTGGGCTTGAGCCCCCGGCTGGAGAGGTTCCTGTGCTTTTCTCTCTCCTTTGTAATTAAAACCTGATCTCTTCGGCAGTGCCTGTGGCTCAAAGGAGTAGGGCACTGGCCCCATATGCCGGAGGTGGCAGGTTCAAAGCCAGTCTCAGCCAAAACTGCAAAAATACAAAATAAAACCTGATCTCCTATATGAGCTTCCCTACCTGGGTAGTCTAAACTGCAGGAGTGAGTGGAGACTTCTCCAGGGGCTTCCTGCCCAGTTACCCTCCTCAGCAGCCCTTGGCACGCCTCAGTGCCTTATGGATATGTGGCAGTTGTTGGCCTTGGCCTCTGCCCCAAACCCGCCTGCACCTGGCATGTCTGGACATTCTGGTGTGGATCTCATCTCTAGCCACCTCTGGTCATGGTGTCCTGCCTGGTGTTCAGGTTAGGTATTCACACACAGGAATGTATATTTGCTACAATGTAACCAGGGAATTTTTTCCAGGCTGGCGGATGAAGGATGTCATCTGTCTTACGCTTAGAATGTGCTTCCTAAGATCACAGCAGACTTCAGATGTGCATTTACCTACAAAGTTAGGAAACACAAACAAATTACCTGGACTTTGATTTTCCCCCTCCCTCAGTGGGGAGGACTCAGCAGGGAGGACTGAGCAGGAATCATTGCACTGCTCCAATTAGAAACATACCCAGCCAATGTCCACCCACCAGTGAACTGATAAATTGGCATATACTGTAAAAATTTACGATGCCTGTTGCTCAGTGGGTAGGGTGCCAGCCCCATATACCAAGGGTGGTGGGTTTGAACCTGGCCCCAGCCAAGCTGCAACAAAAAATAGTTGGGTGTTGTGGCGGTGCCTATAGTCCCAGCTACTCTCGGAGGTTGAGGCAAGAGAATCGCCTAAGCCCAGGAGTTGGAGATTGCTGTGACTTGTGATGCTAGGGCACTCTACCGAAGGTGATAAAGTGAGACTCTGTCTCTAAAAAAAAAAAAAAAAAAGAATTCACCTGTAAAAAGGAATGAGGTATCAATATATGCTACAAAGTGGATGATGAACCTAGGAAATATTGTTCTAAGTGCAAGAACCGAGACACAAAAGGGCACGTGTTGTATAATTCCATTTCTATGAAACGTGCATAATGAGCAAATTCACAGAAGGTGGACAAATGGTTTGCTAGTGGTGGGAACAAGAATCAGCCGTGAGCAGGCACAGATGTCTCCGTTAAAGAAATGATGGGAAATGTCCTAAAACTGGGTTATGGCAGTAGTTGTACAGCTTGATAAGTTAATGAAAATCATTGGTATGTATACTCAAAATGGGTGGATTTTGTGGCATATAAATTATACTTTAATAGACTTCAACTGAAAGCCATGGCTAAAAATAATGGTGACTGATAAAGCAGCTCCCGTCATCCTCAGTTCTCTGCCCTGGCCCCTTGCAGGAGACTTTCCTTATCTGGGTCAAGCTCTAGAGGCCAGGAACCATACTGTCTGTGGACTATTTCTCCTTTCATGGGTCAGGTGCTAATGTTTTGAATGTTTGCAGTGAAGCAGCTCTGATTGCTTCCACCTGTGTCCTTTTGTTAAGGAGAAGCACTTTGAGTTGTGGGGGGGGGAGCCCAGGGCCCTCAGGGAGGGAGGGGTGTTTCCAGCATGGCCCCAGCAGGCTCACCCTTGGGCCCCAACTTGACTTCTGTGCACAGGAATTTGGACTAGTTTTCTAAACCAAAATGTGGGACTTGGGGTCTTCTGACAGCATTCATGCCCCATCTGGGAGCAACATTTAGAACTTTAAAGGGGCAGGACTTCCAGGCCATCAGAGGACCTGAGGAAATGGGTAGAACCAGGTTTGGAGGCTGCTGTGGGTGGCAGAGCAGGTAGCAGCAGGGAACCCACATGGATGGGGTTTCCAGGGAAAATCCTTGTGGAAGATGCAAAGCTGCAGGGATCATCCAGTGGTGATTGTTGCCTGGGCGGTCTTGGGAGTTAAAGGAGTGAATGTTAGTGCGTTTTCTTTCTTTTTTTTTTTTTTGTAGAGACAGAGTCTCACTTTAGAGTGCTGTGTTGTCACAGGACTCACAGCAACCTCCAGCTCCTGGGCTCAGGAGATTCTCTTGCCTCAGTCTCCCAAGTAGCTGGGACTATATCCAAGTAGCCCTGGAGGTGTCCCCTCCGCTTTGGGGTCCGAGTCCTTTCCCAGGGGGCCGGCTGCCCCTGCAGCATCCCTCTGCCACCGAGTCTCTCCTTGCCTCCACGCTACTCCTCCACTTATGAAATTGGGCCGGCGCCCTACTGACTGAGCCACATTCCCCGCCCAATGTTAGTGTGTGTTCTTCATCTTGGGAGATATGTGTCTTTTGTCTTGATCTCAGTGGGCTGGGGCACACACCCACCTTCATGCAGGTTGGGCTGCTCAGCCAGGTCAGACTGAGGGACTGGAGTCAGAGGTGGGGAAGGGCTTCGTTAGTTGGTGTGGCTGTTCTGGGGATGGAGATTAGGGAGGTGGCCAATGGCTGTCCTTCATGGCCCAGCCCTGAGCTGTGAGAGTGGACGTCAGCCAGGTGGGAGGTCATCCTTGCTACTTCATCTCTGTGTAACTTTTTATTAAAGTATAATTCACCCAGAAAATACATGAAACATCAGGTCACCCAGAGCGGACACTTGAGGGCCATCCTGGGTTGTCTGATGCGCTGACCATCCAGACTCACTGGTCTGAACAGAGGTGTTACCTGTCCCTAAGATGGGCCTTAGGACCCTGTGGATGGCATTGTTCTTTGACCCACATGCAGTGGGGTCAGTTCTAGTCCAGCTTCCGGATAGAAATGGGGCCACTGTAACTCACACACAGAGCTACTCCCATTGGCTTAAAATGGGTCTTAGAAGCAGCTGCAAGTGTGAAGTGTGTAGGTGGCAGAGCTGCAGAGGTGCAGGGGCATCTCCCTACAAAGCAGGCAACAGCATGGAGCTGGGCTCTGGTCTCTCTGCAGTCTGCAAGGGTCAGGTGTGGCAGCAGACACATGCTTACCATGGAGGCTTGGAGACTTGGTCCTCACTTCTGCTGCTGCTGTCCCCATCCTTGCCCTGGAATATGATCTGTTGGCCTTGAGAAGACCCAGGTCCTACAGCCCAGTGAAAAGATGACTATGACCTATCAGGAGGCTGGACAGGCAGTAGTGGGCTAGTTCCTGGAGCATGCAGACCCCCTGCTGAAGGTCAGTCTCCTTCCTAAAGGGACTTGCCATTGGGTTCAGGGCTGGCTTACCTGGATGGCTGGCTGTACAGTCTAGAAGTCATGCTGACACAGCACATTCAAGCAGTGACTTTAGGAATATGTTAGTGTTGAATTTGTCAAAAGATTCCCTAGAGGATGGGAAGGCAGAGAGCAGTGGGTGTTGATTTCAGGCAGGGCTTCAGCCACCTGACTCCAGAGAAAAGCTTTGATGTTGAACTCTGTCTGGCTGGGTTTCACCAGAGCTTCTGCAGGGCAGGCAGGACAGAGAGGGCTTTCACCTGCAGCCCCCAGTGGCAAGGTGCATTCCTCATGGCAGCCCCCCTAGATTAGGGCTTTCTTCTCTCACACTCCTGTCAAGGGAACAAAGCAGGAGTGAGGTGGGCCTGAGGGATTCAGGGGGAGCTCCCGGGAGGAGGTGGGGGTGGTGATTAGGTTCTGACCTGGCCCTTTCCTTCCTGGCAGTGTCCATTATCACCTGAGGCACAGGGCTTGGCTACACCCAGCACCTGCCCTGGGAACAGCACCTTCACACACAGGAGCAGGTCTTCAATGGCATGTGCACGATGCTGGGGGGGCAATGTGGCCAAGCAGCTATTCTTTGGGTGGGTCACTGCTGGGGCTCAGGACAACCTGAGGAAGGGCATCAGAGCACCTATGCCCAGGTAAGGGCTGGGCATCCCTGGTACGTGTTTGCTGGCAGATATGTCATCGCAGGCTCACCGTGGGCTCCTCTTACCCCAGTTTGCGCAGTTGGGGATGAGTGAGAAGCTGGGCTGCATGTCCTTTGACTGTCCTTGGCAAGGTGAGACCCTGGTGAAGAAGGGCCCAGCTTATCGGCCAGGAGGTTCACCACCTCATCAGTGCCGCCTATAAGCACACTCTGGATCTGGTGACACGGTTCTGGGAGCAAGTGGAGAAGGTGAGCAGAGCCTCTGCCTGGTACTGGGTCTTAGGTAATAGGTCAAGTCACGGTCTGGCCACACTCATCCTCAGGGGCCTGCTTAGGTGAGGGCTGGTCTTTGGCAGTGCCTGATAAGTGCAGCCCTGTCTGGAGAGTGGTGAGGGCAGCCCCTGGAGCAGCCTGACAGGTGGGTCAGTGGCTCCTGGAGAAGGCTGACACGGTGGAGCTTTGCAGAGAGCCCTCTGACCCTTTGCAGAGAGGTCTGTCTATGAGGAGTTTGTGGAGGGTACTGGCAGCCTGGAGGAGGCGTCCCTTTCTGAGGGGCTGATGGGCTGGAACTGGGCACAGGAAGGGGACATGTAGTCGGTGTGTAGCCACTGCCTGCACCTGCCACTGGATAGGACTTTGGGTAACTGTTACATACCTGGAGCCTTTGGAGAACAGCTACTGGAATCATCATGAAACAAATCAAAACACTTGGTCACTGCAAACGGGTGCTTTATATGAGGGTGCTCTGACCCTAAAGAAGGGAGCAGGGAGTTTGGTAGCAGCCAGCCGGAAGGTGACAGAGAGACTCTATATGAGCCTCAGGACCCCCAAGAGACTGTGACCCCAAGGAGAGGCAGGGTTGTAGAATCTAACATGCTTGAGGCAGGCTCTTGCCATACCCCTGCCAGACTGTGTCAGGCTCTCCCAGCGAGCCTCCTGCTGTCAGGGTGCTGCTCAGAGGAGTCTGGGCCCAGCATAGCACTCACAAGGTCTGTTGAGGTAGAACTGAAAAAAGGAAAATGTAAACCAATTATCAACAAAAAGTAGGCTTGGGTGGCGCCTTTGGCTCAGTGAGTAGGGCACCGGCCCCATATGCCGAGGGTGGCGGGTTCAAACCCAGCCCTGGCCGAACTGCAAATAAAAAATAGCCGGGTCAGTTGTGGCGGGTGCCTGTGGTCCCAGCTGCTTGGGAGGCTGAGGCAGGAGAATCGCGGAAGCCCAAGAGCTGGAGGTTGCTGTGAGTCCTGTGACATCATGGCACTCTACTGAGGGCGGTAAAGTGAGACTCTGTCTCTACAAAAAAAATTAAATTAAAAAAAGAAAAAGTAGACTTTTAAAGGAGCCATCTGGACTGGTGGAATCCATCCTGTCCTTATGAAGGAAGGCCAAGGCTACAGCCCCACACTTGTGTGTGGCTCAGGGGAGGATAGTGGAGCTATGGAGGTGCCCTGCACTTGGGGCCCCTGGCTGTGCTTCTCTGCATGTGGGAGACTCAGTTTCTCTCTCAAAACTTGGCACCTGGGCGGTGCCTGTGGCTCAGTGAGTAGGGTGCCAGCCCCACATACTGAGGAGTGGCGGGTTCAAACCCAGCCCCGGCCAAACTGCAACAAAAAAAATAGCCAGGCGTTGTGGCAGGCGCCTGTAGTCCCAGCTACTCAGGAGGCTGAGGCAAGAGAATTGCCTAAGCCCAAGAGCTAGAGGTTGCTGTGAACTGTGACCTCATAGCATTCTGAGGGTGACAAAGTTGAGACTGTGTTTCTAAATTAAAAACAAAACAAAACTTGGAACCTGCCTTGGGGAGGGGTTTCCTTACTGGTAGGGTGTGCTTGATTTTACATCCCCTCATAACCAGTAAGCTGCTGTTCTCTGCAACCCCTTTTGGAATCTCAGAGCCCCCCACCTTCTCTGCCCAGCCCTGAGGGAGGGTATGCAGGGGTCTGGCTGGTGCTGTGGTATTTGTGGACAGGCAATGACTCCGGCACCTGCTTATAAACCCTCTTTTGAGCCCTTCTGAGTCTGTGAGTGTGGTAAGGGCCCATGCTGTGGGGCCCAGGAAGGGTGCCCTTCCTCTGGCCCACGAGCCTGCCTCCTGGGATGCCTGTGAGCTGTATGCTGTGCCAGCCACCATGGGTGGGTGCTCGGGTGTCTAGGTGGCTCAAGACAGCTCATGGCCCTGAGAAGATGCCCTTAGCTCAGCCCAACTGCTGCACGGGTCAGTGAGGTCGGGGGCTCCACTCACTGCTCTGGTTGTCCTCAGCTTCCTCTCAGCCTAGCCCAGAGCAGACTCTGGGACTTGATGACATCTTCCAAATTGCTGGGCATGTTTGCCTCAGAGCCTCAAAGCAGGCTACCACCTGGCCAGGTATGCTTGGCTCTCCGTAAAACACACATCATCGAGTCTTACTGTCCAGGTCTTAGCCTGTACCGTGGGCTTCACCAAACCCAGAGGAGCTGCTTGGGGTCCTGCTGGTGCCTGGTCTTGGGATTCCCTCAGATGGAGAGGGGCTTTTCCCTTGACTCCAGAGGGCTCCTGTCATGTAGTGTCTGTGGCAGACCCTCCAGGGTGTGGTTGTAACAGGGTTGAGGGAGGTTGTAGCTCTGGATGGGCCTGGTGGTGCCTGATGGGCAGAGCCTGGTGGAGGTGGGGCTCCTGTTGCTTCCACATCTAGCCTGTCCCCACCACAGACCTGTCCTTGCACCTTCTCCCACCAGTCTCCCTGCGTATGTCCCAGAAGTGGCTGTTTATAAAAATTCTGCAATGGGTGTCAACATCATGGGAGTCGATATTCACCACAAGAAGGACAGAAAGGTTCATTGCAAGGAGCCCAAGAGCCAGGGCATTTACCTAAGGCTGTTGGTCAAGCTATACAGATTTCTGGCTAGACGAACCAACTCTACCTTCAACTAGGTTGTGCCAAAGAGGTTGTGTATGAGTCACACCAATTGGCCACCACTGTCTCTTTCCTGGATGATGAAACTTCCTGGCTGGGAAAACAAAACAACTGTGGTTGTGGGGACCATAACAGATGCTGTGTGGGTTCAGGAAGTGCCCAAACTGAAGGTGTGTGCCTTGTGCATGAGCAGCTAGGCCTGCACCCATATCCTCAAGACTGGAGGCAAGATCCTCACCTTCGACCAGCTGGCCCTGGACTTCCCCAAGGGCGATGGCACTGTCCTACTTTCTGGTTCTCGCAAGGGCCAGAAGGTGGTACTGGCATTTTGGCAAGGCCCCAGGAACCCCACACAGCCACACCAAACCGTATGTCTGTTTCAAGGGCTGGAAGTTAGAGCGTGCCAGTGGCTGTTGGACCAGCAAATCCTGGAATCTACAGTTTTATTAAAAAGATTTTGGATGCAAAAAAAAAAAAAAAAAATTTTGCAATAGTCTTGTGTTGTGGCATCTTACCTCTGAACTGGAAACACTGTTTCCCCACTCTTTTCTTGTCCATCATGAGTGTGATGTGGAGTTTGTGCACTGCTGTCAGGGAAAGCCCACCCTGACAGCAGTGCTAATCAGGCAAGTGGCACTTGTGAGCTGGGGTGGGCCTTTCCCTGCCTGCCTCCCTTCCTGTGTTAGAAGAGAAGACGGGACAGGGAGGGTTGGGGTGTGTGAGGATGGGCCAGAGGATGTGTACCCTTCCTCGAGACACCTGGCACTCATGTAGAGTCAGTTCTGGGTCTGGCCGGAGAAGACATGGCTGAAAATTTTTATTTATGGAGGGTCCAGACTAGTGAGAGCCTAGTGGAGAAGGGTAAGGAGCTCTGGGCTGTTGTATGGCTAGGCAGAAAGCAGATCAGACTTGGCCAGCCCCATGTTCACCTCATTTCATGAGGACTTAGTATGGGTAGGTATTTGGCTTCATCTCGGAGTCATTGCTAGGGACTGATTGCTGCCTGTCATCCTAGCACTCTGGGAGACTGAGGCGGGTGGACTGCTTGAGTTCATAAGTTGGAGACTAACCTGAGCAAAAGTGAGACCCCATCTCTACTAAAAATAGAAAAAATGATGCAAGAGGATTGCTTGAGCCTAAGAGTAGGAGGTTGCTGTAAGCTGTGACTCCAAGGTTCTCTACCCATGGCCATAGCTTGAGAGTCTGTCTCAAAAGAAAAAAAAAATTCCTTTTGTATTACTCAGGGACTGGGAATCCAGGGCACTTGTCTCAGAGATGTGACCCACATAAGCACAGCCTGGAGTGCAGCATAGCCAGAGAATGACCCCAGGGCTGGAGCCTCACTCCAGGGCACCCCAACACCCCCTGTATGCACACTGGTGTCAGCTAGAAAGGAAAGACTGCAGCCAGGCCTTAAGATGTGGGGTGATGCTTTAATCCCCCACTTTGTGAATGAGTTCTACAGAAGCTGCAGCGGGAGGGATGGAACTGGTAGGTGGAGGTGTGGCTGGGGGCATGGCTGCCTTTGTGGGATTGGAAGAGAAACCTGCCTGGCTCTGTGAAGTTGGAAGCCAGGGGCAGCATTCGTTTCAGGAGACCTGGTTGCAGGGGACCTGGACTTGCCAACAGCGCAGATAAGAAAGGGTGGGTTGGGCACAGCTCAGAAGTAGGAGTGGGGCTCAGGATTTCTCTTGAAGACACAGATAAAAATGCAGATTGGAGCCTGTTTTCTTTTCCTGGAAATATTTTTGTGGAAAATGGGGTATGGCAGGTTGGCTTGGGGACAAAAACAAGCTTGAACTTTCTTATTAAAACCAGTCTTTGGGCTTGGTGCCTGTAGCTCAAGTGGCTAAGGCACCTGCCACAACCCAACCCAGAGCTGGCGGGTTCAAATCCAGCCCAGGCCTGCCAAACAGCAATGACAACTACAACCAAAAAAATAAAAAAAAAAGTCGGTTGTAGTCCCAGCTACTTGGAAGGCTGAGTCAAGAGAATCGCTTAAGCCCAGGAGTCGGAGGTTTCTGTGAGCTGTGATGTCATGGCACTCTACCCAGGGTGACAGCTTAAGTCTCTGTCTCAAAAAAAAAAAAAAACCCAAACAACAGTCTTTGACTTGCTATCAGGTGAGAAGCTTATTCTGTGATCCTTAACCCACACTGGGAGAGCTGAGTTGGGTACTCCTGACACCCCCACAGCAGAGTGGGTCTGTCAGTGCCCAGAACACAGCCCAGAGCCCACTGCCTGTGTCTGGTGGCCATGGGGTATGGAGGATGTACGTGAGGATGTGCCCTGTGATGGGTGCAGAATGGAAAGAGAATGTCCCCCAGGTAATCCTGAAAGTGTCTCTGAAGCAGTCTGACGATACTTGGTGTTCCAACTTAAGGATGAGTTGGATGCAGGGACCAAGGGACCCAAGTGAAGGTCTCGGAGGTGAGCCTGGGGAGGGGGCCCTGATGTGTGGTAGCTCCATGGGGCAGAGGAAGGGAGCAGGAGTGAAATCAAGGTGAAAACTTAAGTGACTGTCCCTCACCCATGTGCTTGGCTAGACAGCACTGTGTCCCATTAGCTAAGCTTGGAGACCCCCAGGGAGTTCTTGGAATGGCTTCCACAGGCTCAGGTCCCTCTGCTCTGAGAGCACCATTGCACACACCACTCCTCGTCTCTTCCTTATCACCAGGCAGTGACTTGACTGTGTTGTCCTCATGCTCCAGGGTCCAGGGATGAGCTAGACGTAAAGCCACGGAGCTGGGCTTGTGCTGGGGGTCCCAGAGGCATCGAGGGGCACAGCATATCCCCAGGTAAACAGCTGGGCTCCAAGCAGAGTTGAGGCCTGTGCCCAGAGAACTCCGTGGCCCAGAGGCTGACAGGGAGCCTCCTTTGGCAGTGCCCTGGCCCTGCTTGCTGTGTCAGGAGGTGATGGCTAGAGCCTCTTGGAAAGGGCCACGTCTATCTGTGGGGCCAGGACTGCCCTGATTTACCATTGTGCTGGGTCCTGCATCACCCCTAGATGGGTGGAGATGGCCTAGTCCTCCTGGGGCCCCTCCACTGTGAGAAATGTGTCCAGGATTGCAGCCTGCCGCTCAGGGTCACCCAGGGACTGCTTCTCACGGTTCTGCTCGGCCCTCATCCTTGTCCAGGAAGGGGAGCGCAGGCAGCCAGCCCGTGGTAGTGGGTGCAGACCTGGCATGAATAGAAATACGGAAAGTGGAATTCAGCCAGGAGGCCTGGAGTGCCTGTATGTCAGCCTCCTGAGGCACTGCTGGCACTGTGCCCTGTGTGCCTGGATGTGCATGCAGACGTCTTTGATTCCTCTAAAACCAGGTCCCTAATCCCACCTTGAGGTTCGCTGGCCTGGCACACAAAACCCACAAGCTGGGCCCACCAGAGGCCTGGGCAGACCCCCCCCCTCCCCCAGGAGAACCTGCTCTGGCTCCTGCCCTGTCATGCAGTGATACTAGAAGGGCCTCCTCAAAGCCTGCCTCCCCCCCCCCCCCCCCAATGACCCAGAACAGTCAAGCACACCTGAGGGCCCTGCAGGCCTCACTGAGCCTCTGCCCATCATGTATCTTGCCTTCTCTAGCTTGTGGCTTCATGGGCTTAGGTCCAGGTAGGCCAGTCCTTGAGCCCCCCACCTCCCCAGTTGTAACAGCCCCAGTTTATACACACCTGTGGGCCCATGGGGAGGGTGTGAAGAAGTGCAAGGAGCCAGTGTGGGGTGGTGGCTTGCCCTGGAGGTGGGGCCAGGCCCAATTCCACTGCCTACCCTGGACCCGCAGAGCAGTTGGCAGGGTCCTTGCTGGCGCTGGTGCCTTTAAGGAGGCCCTGAGTGGCCTGGGCCAAGTCTAGCTATCTCATGGGAGGAGCTCCTGTGTTCTCCCCACCCCACTGCTCAGGGTGTAAGGTCACACTGAGACCTTCACTACTTAGAAGAGATAAAAGACACTTATGACCCCATTAGAGGTGAATCTTACACTCTGACCACAGGGCTTGGGAGAGACATGAAAGTGACCACATTGTGGGGCCCTGCTTGAGTTGGGTGTGAGCAGAGAGGGAAGGAAGGACGCTAGGCTTGCCCTCAGTCCAGAGGCAGTGGTTGGGGAACCAGAGGGAAACCAAGTTAGTGAGCTGGGGAGGGGCCCAGGCTGGTCACTGCCCCACCATCACCTCCTGGTTGGCCTAAGTTAGGGTTAAAATTCACATTTAGTAAATTGTACTTTGGATGGATGGTGGCTTTGGGCTTTTGCTGCTCACTGGGAAGATAAGGCTTAGGAGCAGTAGCTGTGGGGAGACTCGTGAGATGCAATTGGTGCATGAGTGGTCCCAGGCTCTCCTTGGAACTCATCTGAGATGACCCCAGGACTCCCAGAGGACCTTAGCCCAGCCCATGCCTCCCCATGGCCCTGTCGCCATCCTCACCTGCAGGGGACTCACTGGTAAGATTCTCATCATCTGAGTCGGCAAAGACCTCGGCCAGCTCCTGGTCAGACATGTCGGTCAGCTCAGTGAGGTCCAGGAGGTCAAAGTGCACCTCCAGAGAGGAGACGCTGCTCAGGGGTTCTGGGGGTGGATGGGGCACAGTCACCCAACAAGGCTCACAGATGAACCCCAAGTTTCTGCAAAGCCCAGATATGGGCAAATGTGTGCATTTGTTCTGCACACTCGAGGCTGTGAAGCTTCCTGAGGTCCCCATTTCACATACTGGAGAGTGGAAGCCCAGGGAGCCAAAGCTTTATGAGTGCAGCACTCAGCACTAGACCCAGCCTTCTTTCTTGGACTAGGTCTCTGAGCCTCAGACCCTGGGAGTCTTTGGACAGGGTGGTGGCTCAGCAGCCTCACTTCTGGGGACCCTAGGTCCTGACAGTGTGCTGGGTCAGTCAGTAATACTTACGCCTCCTCTCTGTGACCTGCAGGAGCCCTGGTGCTGGGATGGGAATGCCCACCTCCTCTTCCAGCACAGGTGAGTGGCAGCTGTCCACTGTCCCATGGGCTGGGACACCCAGGGTGGTCTGCGGGACCTCAACCTCCTTAACGATCTCTGTGACCAAAGACACAAGGCATTACCTAAAGACCCACAGGGGCACCCACGTTACCACCAGGACACAGGGTCCAGAGAATACCTGAGGGCTGAGCACATCAAATCCTTTGAGTCTCTGGCAATGGCTAGGGGGTGCCTAGAGGTGTCCAGGTAGTGGCTGCCTCTCTTTGACATCTAGATCACTCTTGAGCACCAGTAGATGCTGTGCTACGTAGACCCGTCAGCTCAGAGCCCCCTGTGTTGCTGCCCTAGCCCAGGGTCCCATGAAAATCACTTATGGATTTCCATACCCATCCTCTTTGGTTCCCTTTAATACAGAACAATCCTTCCTCTATGGAGTGACCTTTCCTTTTATTTAGTTACTTTTTTTTTTTTTTTTTTTAGGAGACAGGGTTTCCCCTCAAGGTTGCTCAGGCTGGAGTGTGATTGTGTAATCACAACTCATGGCAGTCTCCAACTCCTGGACTCACTCAAGTGATCCACCCTGCCTCAGCCTCCTGAGCAGCTGGCACTATAGGCATGCACCACCACATCTGAATAGTTTTTTTTATTTTTTGTAGAGATGGGGTCTTGCTATGTCTCAAAATCCTGGCTTCAAGTGATCTTCCCACCACAGCCTCCCCAAGTGCTGGGATTACACCTGCTCAGTCAATTTTTCCTTTAAAAAATTGATTTCTTTTGGCCGGACAATGTGACTTATGCCTGTAATCCCAGCACTTGGGAGGCTGAGGTGGGTGGATTGCCTGAGCTCACAGGTTTGAGACCAGCCTAAGCCAGAGTGAGACCCGGTCTCTAAAAAATAGCTGGGTATTGGGCGGCACCTGTGGCTCAAAGGAGTAGGGCACCGGCCCCATATGCCAGAGGTGGCGGGTTCAAACCCAGCCCCAGCCAGAAACTGCAAAACAAAACAAAAAATACCTGAGTATTGTGGTGGGTGCCTGCAGTCCCAGCTACTCAGGAGACTGAGGCAAGAGAATTGCTTGAACCCGAGAGTTTGCGGTTGCTATGAGCTAAGATGCCATGGCACTCTACCAAGGGTGACCAAGTGAGACTCTATCTCAAAAAAAAAAAAATTGATTTCTTAGGCCAGGCATGGTGGCTCTTGCCTGTAATCCCACCACTCTGGGAGGCCAAGGCAGGAGGATTACGTAAGCTCAGTAGTTCAAGATTAGCATGAGCAAGAAGGAGACCTCATCGCCACTAAAAATAGAAAAATTAGCTGAGTGTTGTGGTGGACACCTGTAGTCCCAGCAACTTGGGAGGCTGAGGCGGGAGGATCGCTTGAGCCCAGAAGTTTGAAGTTGCTGTGAGCTAGGCTGGCTCCATAGCACTCTACCCAGGGCAACAGAGATCCAGTTTCAAAAATCAAAACCCCAAAAGAGCTCCAGTGTGTGGTACTTGAATTCAAAATAATACATTCTCATAGTAAAAGCTACAGAATGAGGCAAGTAGTGGGCATGCCTTTCTGTGTTCTCTGAGCCACCAACTACACTTCACAGTTGGGGAATATTCTTCCAGGTCTTTGCTATGCAAACTTTTTTTCAGAAATGTAATTGCTTGTATTTTATACGTGACAGTTCTTCTGTCTGATGAGAGCAAGAAGCCCCTGAGGAGTCTGATTGGTGGAGACTATCCCTTGGCTGCTGGGACCCAGAACTCAGGGACATTCTGGATTGTCTTACCTCCCACCCACAAATCTTATCAGCTCCTACTCCAGAAGGTCCCAGACCCACCTTCTCACAGCCATTCTCCAGCAGCCCCCTCACTTGCCAGAGAGTCCCCCAGCAGAGTCAGGCCTATCCCCCAGTGTATCTGCCCCTGGCACCTGGGCCCTGCAGCTCCATCTCACAGAGAGAGAAAGTATCTACCTTCCCAAGCCATGTGGCCCCCTTGCCTCTGCTATCCTGCGGAAATGCCTGGGATGTGTGTATGGGCTTTCGTGATCACCTGCCCAGTGTGTACTTGTCAGATGAGCGAAGGCCCTCCTGGCTTGGTCAGCAATGCCTGCCTAGCCACTGAACACAGCACTGCAGGGTGTGCTGAGACTCCCAGCCACTTGGATGCTGCCACAGTGTCACTGTCAGGGTCTGCAGAGCTCCTGAGCACTAACTCTTCTCCTCAGCTGAGCTGAGGCAGAGGAGGAAGCAGAGGCAGAGCTGCAGTGCTATTGGCCCTGGCCTGGATGACAGCACCTATGACATCAGGTCATGTCCAGCTGGGTGGCCCCCACCCTCCTTGGAGCTCTGTCCCCAGGGGTAGCAGAGCTGGGCAGGTTGGCTGTGGGCAGGTGACCTCTGGAAGCCAGGTGGAATGTCCTACTGACTGGCAGTTGCTTGGGCTCTGCCTGGATCTCATCAGTGCCTGTGCCATTCAGGGGTCAACCTGCCTCCTGCCTGAGATGGCTGAGTGCAGTATCACTGCAGTCCTGAGAGCTGGCCAGGACACAGGGTATCCAGCTCCTACCTCTCCACTGGCATTTGGAATGTGGTTTCAGAGCACTCTTGGAGTGTCAAGTTACACCCTGTGTTCTGACCACCCCGAGGGCACAGAGGATGTGGTTTGGACTCCCTTTGAGTGGGTGAATGGGGACCTCACTTCACCTGTTGGGGTGAGGGGGGATGGCTGCTTGAATCACTATCCATAGGCTTGAGGGAGTCCCTAGGGAGAAAGGACATAACACTGGAGACCCTGCCTTGCCCTTGGGCCTCTCTTCAGGGAAGATGGAGTCACATCGCACTGGCCTGTGCAGGGTCACAGTTCCAAAATGCTTCCACACGGTATAAACCAAAGAGATGATTCCTGCCTTCGGGCAGTGCCAGGGAACAGTGAGGG
Source organism: Loris lydekkerianus (assembly GCA_963574355.1). NCBI lineage: Eukaryota > Metazoa > Chordata > Mammalia > Primates > Lorisidae > Loris > Loris lydekkerianus. The sequence continues at coordinate 27,490 of CAUYPK010105484.1, forward strand.
CTATTCTCTCATTTTCGAGAGATCTCTCTATGAGATTCAGAGAAAGGATCTGCAGGGAGGGAGCTGAATGATGTCTGGGAGAGAGGCTCTGGTACCCGAATAAATCGAAATCATGCAAAGGTCCTAAGGCTGCAAGTTTGAGGGACAGCCACAGGACAGTGAGGCAGGCCTTGCAAACAGGGCAAGGGTAGGCAAGTGCTGGGGCTGTGGTTGGGGTGTGTGCAGCCATTGTGAGTTGGGAGAACTTGCCACAGCTTCAATCCCATGGAAGCATTTTCCAGTGAGGTGGCTGGAAGAGAAGTCGGCCCCATCTTCCTACACAAGTGCTGAGACAGGGCCCAAAACAGGATTTCAGCTGAATAGTGAGCTTCTCCAACCTCGCAGTAGGGAAAGGCCTGGGTAAGCCATCAGTCTTTGTTATGGACTCTGGCCTGACAGAGGCTCAGACAGCCCCTGGGACAAACCTCCAGACACAGTGGCCTGTTACAGGGGCACTAAGGAGCACATATTTTTGTTTTTTAACATCCCTGAAATAGCAATGCTTCTGTAGTTGACAGCATCTGAGAGTTGGCAGCATTGGGTCTGTGAACCTTTGAAGTCACCAGGTATCTAGTTCTGATTCTTTTCAGAGCTGGGCAGGGTGGCTGTGGGCAGGTGACCTCTGGAAGCTAGGTGGAATTTGGCAGTACCTGGTCTTTATTATGCAAACCCTAATGCCCTGGCCTCTGTTAAAGTGGTGAGGAAGGAAAACATAGAAGATGCAATTTCTGCCATCAAAGACACCACTAATGTGATAGAAGATGGGCAGCTGAGAAGGCAGGGCTGATTTTGGCATGTAAAGTGTGCAGCCACTGAAGGTGTGTTTTAAGTCTCCTCCAGTGATAAATCCGGAGTTACCAAGTGACCTAGCAATTTCATCCCTAGATGTGCACCTGAAAGAAATAGAAACGTGCACCCCCATGAAGACTGTGCACTTGACCCTGAATAACACAAATCTGAGCTGTACCTGGACTTTCTTCTGCCTCTGTCACACCTGAGGAAGCAACACCGTGCCTCCTCTTTAGCCTACTCAAGGTGAAGATGAGGATGAAGCCTGTCAAACTCATTTCCATTTAATGAACAAGAAACATTTTTCTCTTCCTTAAGATTTTCTTAACGTTTTCTTTTCTCCAGCTTACGTATTGTAAGAATACAGTACATAATACACAGAATATAAGTGTTAATCAACTATTTATGTTACTGGTAAGGCTTAACGTCAACAGTAGTAGTTAGGTTTGGGGGGAGTTAAATGTTACACTTGGATTTTTGGCCGTGCCAGGGCTCAGTGCTCCTAAACCCTGTATTGTTCAAAGGTCAAGTGTACATGAATGTTCCCAGAAGCATGATTGACAATAGTCAAAACTGAAAACAATGCAAATGTCCATCAGTAGATCAAGGTGTAAAGAAAATATGGTCTATCACTATAATGGAATATGTTATTCAACCATAAAATATGAAAGAAGCAATGACACAGACTACAACATGGTGAACCTTGAAATCATCATGGTAAGTACAGGAAACCAATCACCAAATCACAAAATACTGTGTAATTCCATTATATGAAGCGTCCAGAATAGGCAAATCCATAGAAAGTAGATTAGTGATTGCCAGTGGCTGGGGTGGGTGGAGAATGGGTACGGGGTTTTTTGGGGGGTGATGAAAATATTTTATTTATTTTTATTTATTTATTTTTTTTGAGACAGAGCCTCAAGCTGTCACCCTGGATGGAGTGCCATGGCATCACAGTTCACAGCAACCTCCAGCTCCTGGACTTAAGTGATTCTCTTGCCTAAGCCTCCTGAGTAGCTGGGACTACTGGTACCTGCCACAATGCCACGCTATTTTTTTTTTTTGGTTGTAGTTGTCATTGTTGTTTGGCAGGCCTGGGCTGAATTCAAACCCACCAGCTCTGGTGTATGTGGCTGGAGCCTCAGCCACTTGAGCTACAGGTGCTGAGCCTGATGAAAATATTTTAAAATTACATATCGCCTGAGCTTACAAGTTCGAGACCAGCCTGAGCTAAAGCAAGACCCCATCTCTAAAAATAGCTGGGCGTTGTGTCAGGTGCCTGTAGTCCCAGCTACACAGGAGGCTGAGGCAAGAGACTTGCTTGAGCCCAAGAGTTAGAGGTTGCTGTGAGCTATGATGCCACAGCATTCTACCGAGGGTGACAAAGTGAGACTGTCTCAAAAAAAATTTTTTTTTTTTTTAATTAGTGGTGATGATGGGTGACGCCTGTAGTTCAGTGGGTAGAGTACCGGTCCCATATACTGAGGGTGGCGGGTTCAAACCCGGCCCTGGTCAAACTGCAACAACAAAAAAAAATAGCCAGGCCATGGGTGGTGCCTGTGGCTCAAAGGGATAGGGCACCGGCCCCATATGCTGGAGGTGGTGGTTCAAACCCAGCCCCGGCCAAAAATTAAAAAAAAAAAAAATAGCTAGGCCTTTAGTCAGGCGCCTGTAGTCCCAGCTACTCAGGAGGCTGAGGCAAGAGAATCACCTAAGCCCAGGAGTTGGAGGTTGCTGTGAGCTGTGTGATGCCATGGCACTCTACTGAGGGTGACAGAGTGAGAGTCTGTCTCTACAAATAAATAAATAAATAAATTAGTGGTGATGACTGCACAACTCTGTGAATATACTAAAATATGAATCATGTACTTTAAAAGGAGGAACTTTATATGTGAATTATATCTCACAAACAATCCTTTCGGTGAGGGAGTAAGACCGTTTCTCAAAAAACAAGAAAATCCCCAATGGACTCAAAGGTAAAAGGCTGATCTTGGCTGGAGTAGATGAACAAAGTTGGGGGAAAAGAAAGAGTGCTGGGTACCTACTATGCACCAGACCCTGGGCTCAGCCCCACAGCAGGCTGAGATTCGGTGCTGGAAAAGGGCTCCCAGCAGCTTCTATCTAGTTCATTGCTGCATTCTGAACACCTAAGCTTAGCCCTTACACACAGTAGGCTTACAATAAATGTTGAATAAGGAGTGAATGAACTCCCACAGCCCGGTCAGTATGCAGCTGTGCTAGGAGTCACAATTGGCCTGACACCTCTCCACAAACCTCTGTGGGAAGAAGGAATAAATTGCTCATGTGTGAGACCTGCTGCTCTGATCTGACCCTAACACAGCAGATAGGGACAGGTACTGGCTTCCCCGGCTAAGGCACAAGCTGTGTGGATTCAGCAACCCCAGGGCAGTTCTGATGCCCTAGGAAGGACCCCATGTGTGGGTCACAACAATGTTCTGGTTTTCAACCCAGCAGAGCCCTCACCAAGGGAGGGCCCCAGCCCCCTTAGGGGTTGCTGCTCTTACTGGAGGGTGGGAATTGAAGCAGCACCCCTGTGAGAGCTTGGAGATGGGGAGCCTCAGCCCTGCCCCACAGGCTTCTCTGAAAGCTGATTGCCGATTACCTTGCGCTCTGCTGCTGACCTATTTTCCAGCACATTCGTGATTCAGAAACTTGGCCCAAATCTCACATTCCCTGCTCTGTACCCAGAACCCTGCCCAGACCCTCAAGGAGGCTCTCTGCACAAATGGCTGCATGAATGAATGAATACGTGAATTAATGAAGTGAAGAAATATTGTAAGAATCAAAACGATTTCAGGAAAGAAGAGATAGTTGCAGAGATAGGGGGACCTGTACCTCATCTCCCCAGCACCTCTGTCCATGAATTCAGACTTCCCAGCATTTCCAGGATGCTGTGGTGGTCCTGTCTAGACTCAGCCTCCTGAGGAAGGGCCATAGTCCTTCCCTTTCTCCCTGTAGACCTTTGGATTGACTGAGGTGGACTAGAACTATATAGCAGGTGGGGCCCTCAGGGAGGGCACTTTTCACACCACTGCACACACTTCTCTCCTTGTTCTGCATAGTTTGATAATAAGAAATTATTTTGGCCAGATGCAGTGCGTCAAGCCTATAATCCTAGCACTCTGGAAGGCTAACGGAGGAAGATTACCTGAGGCCAGGAGTTCAAACCATCCAGAGTTTGAGGTTGCAGTAAGCTATGACAATGCCATTACATTCTATTCTGTCTCAAAAAACAAAGCAAAACAAAAAAATGTTCATTTGTTTAGGTGCAAAAATAGTTTTGGGGGGGGCCTACCCATGATGGCTCACACCTGTAATCCTGCTTTCTAAGAGGCTGAGGTGGATGAATTAGCCCAGCCTGGGCAATAGACCCTGTCTTTCAAAAAAACAAACAAATAAACAATTCAGCTGGGTGTGGTGGTGGTCTTATAGTCCTAACTATTTGGGGAGGCTGAGGCAGGAGGATCGCTTAAGCCTAGGACTTGGGAAGTTACAGGAAGATATGATGGTACCACTGCACTTCAGCCTGAGCAACAGAGTAAAACCATGTTTCAAAAATTTTTTTTTGGCTGGGCACTATGGCTCACGCCTATAATCCTAGCACTCTGACAGGCCAAGGTGGGTGGATTGCCTGAGCTCAGGAGTTCAAGACCAGCCTGAGCTAGCGAGAGACCCCCATCTCTAACAATAACCAGGCACTGTGGCAGGCGCCTCTAGTCCCAGCTACTTGGGAGGCTGAGGTAAGAAGATTGCTTGAGTGCAAGAGTTTGAGGTTGCTGTGAGCTATGACACTACAGCACTCTACTGAGGGTGACAAAGTTTTTTTCTTTAGAAATGGGGTGTCAGGGCAGCGCCTGTGGCTCAAAGGAGTAGGGCACCAGCCCCATATGCCGGAAGTGGTGGGTTCAAACCCAGCCTCAGCCAAAAAAAAAAAAAAAAACAAAATTAAAAAAAAAAGAAAAGGAAAGAAATGGGGTGTCAATATGTTGCCCAAGCTAGCCTGGAACTCCTGCAATCAAGCAATCCTCCTACCTCAGCCTCCAGAATAGCTGGGACTATAAGTATGTACCACCATGCCTGGCAAAAATAATATTTTAATGATGCTTTATGAAAATCTTTTAGAGATAATTTCTGATATATTTATGGATGAAGTAAATCTGAATGTGCTTCAAAATACTACTGAAGGGAGGTTGGTAGTGGCCTGGATAAGCTGGGGGCTGGGTTATGATACATGGTGTTCTCTCTACTTTTGTAGTTTTCTTTTCTTTCTTTCTTTCCTTCCTTCCTTTCTCTCTCTCTCTCTCTTTCTCTCTCTCTCTCTTTCTTTCGACAGAATCTCACTCTATCGCCCTTGGTAGAGTGCCATGGCTTCACAGCTCACAGCAACCTCCAACTCTTGGGCTTATGCGATTCTCCTGCCTCAGTCTCCAGAGTACTGGGACTACGGGCACCTGCCACAATGCCTGGCTATTTTTTTGTTGCATTTGGCCGAGGTGGGGTTCAAATCTACCACCCTCGGTATATCGGGCCAGGGCCCTCCCCACTGACCCACAGGCGCTGCCCTACTTTTATAGCTTTCAAAGGTATATAAGAACTCAGACAATGACAGACATGGCCCCAGCACGTGACCTTATGAAGTCCCACCAGCCACTTTCCAACAAGGAGACAGGCCAAGGGTGTTGGACAAGTGTGAGTCCTCTGCAGACAAGGCTCTCCTGCCCTGCTGTGCCCAGTGGAGGCATATAATGCCTGCTGGAGTAGGAACCAGACAAAAATACCTGTGCACTAAATGAGTTAGGTGTCTGAGGCCCCCAGCCAGGTAGTGATGGACTCAGACTGAGCCTGCTCCCTTGCTTTCTTTTTTGCTGCTAAAAGGCCTTCTTCCCTTCCGCAAAGGAAAAACAGCAAAGATGTTAACCTCCTCTTCCTAAAGCCCGTACCTCTATCATCTCACCGACTGTCCCAGCCCTGTAAGGGAAGAGGGGTCTCTCCATCAACAGACATGGAAACTGAGGCTCAGAGGGGCCTGATTACTTTGTCAGCACCTAAAGGCCCACACTCACAGCCCAGAAGCAGCTCTGACCCCCACCCCCATCCCTACTCCAGCCCTTGCTCTCATAGCTGCTACTGGAAGACCTAGTGTCCTGGGACAGTCGATGGCAAAAAGAGCTCTGATTTTCTCCCACAAATGACAAAATAGAAACTCAAACTTACTAGTCTCTGGGTGCATCTGGTGGTGCTTAGAGGGAGTGTGACAAGGGCTCCCAGACAGGACATCATTTTCCCACCTTGGAGTACCGATATACAGAGGCAGGTGGACCCACTGTCTCTGGACCCAGATCTCTGGGGACAGCCTCCAGAGGAGGCCACTATGTGTGGCTGGAGGCTCTTGTGTAGTTAGGAAAGAGCTGGCTTATGCTCCAGGTACCTGCTTGCTCCCTGGTATGGGACCCCCACCCTTGCCACCTGTGCCCAGGAAACCCAGGAGGTAGCTAGCCTGGGCAGGTAGGTGAAAGGGTCTGCAATTTACATCCAAGTTCTTGGGCCCATGGAACCTACAAGACTCTTCTGGCTCTGAGAGGGAAGGAGTTTTTTTCTGAGAGTTTTCCTCCTTCACCAGCCACCACCCAGCCTGGAGCCAGACTCCAAGGTGAGGAAACCGGCGGTAGGATCTCAGCCTTCTGTGGTTCCTCCCACACAGCTGACAGGGGCTGCGATAAGAGGCCACTCCATGCACATTTAAGCTATCGTCCCCGGTGTGTGGGCCCCAGGGCCTGGCCCAGGCCGGCCACCACTGCAGCCTCGGGAGTCCCCGGCAGGCCGCGCCCTGGCGCATCCCCCACTTCCCCAGCGAGATCCTGTCCCAGCCCCTCGCCCCTTGCAGGATCTCTGTCTGCGGCCTCCGACCATCTCCCCTCCCCTGTCGCTGCCGGGGGAAACAAAGCGGACCCTCTAGTAAGCAGGCAGCGGCTACTCCACACTGTACCGACTGGGTCCCCAAACTTCGGTCCCTTGCATGCCTCTTCCCCTTCCCCGGATCCTGGGCTGGCTGGGCTGGAAGAGGGTTCATGGAAGAAACTCTGGGCCACCCATCAAGGAGCGCGCCAGGCACCGGCTTTCTGGGCCGGTAATGTAGAGAACAAGGGGGCGGAGACTCGGTCTGTGCGCCCCCAGCCCCGCGCGGGGGCCGCTCCCGGGAGGTGCCTCCCGCACGACTGACAGCCTCCCTCCGCCGCCCCCCGCACCTTCCCGGCTCTCGGAGCTGCGGGCGGATCTTCGGGGCCCTCGGATGCGGCTGATAGTTGGGCCTTGGGGGGAAGGGCTGCGGCTCGCACTCGAGAAGGCGCAGCTTGGGGGTTCCAGAGGCTGGGGCCATACCCACCTCCCGGGCCAGCGCCCTGCGGGGGATCCATGTGGACGTCGGGGTCTGAGAGGGGCGCGGGCAGCTGCAGCGTCACCTGGCCTGGGCGCCCCAACAGCTGCGGCAGCGACTCGGCCTGGGTTCCGGGCGCAGCGCATCGGGACAGCAGCTTGGGGGCCGCGGCGGTGGGGAGGAGCCCGCGGGGCGGGGCGCGCAGCTGCTCCGGGGCCCTGGCCCCCTCCCATCTACCCCCAGCTGGCAGGACAGGTGCGGCCCCGCCCGCTCCGTGCGCGCCCCCTGCTGGCCTGGGTCCTCAGGACCCCTCCCCCGCCAACCTCGCCCTTCGCGGACCCCACCCTCGGCTGAGTATCCTGGCCTCTGCGTACACATTTAGCAGTGGTGCTGGCTTTGGTCCTTGTGTGCACCTCTGGCTACGTGCTTGCGCTTCTCAGGGATGGGAGTGGAGAGTGGGGCTCACGGAGTGGCCTAAGCTGCGCCGACACCCTTGGGCCGGTAAGTGCAAGATCGCAGAGCTTGATAAATGGTGTGAATTAAAAGTGGGGGCGACGTGTGTAGTTGGGAGGCTGGAAGGGACGGGTGGGGGATAAGAGTTCAGAGGAGAAGGGCGGGCAGGGAGGACGGCCTGGGAAATAAAGGCAGAACCTGGGCGTGCTGAACACTGGGTTCAATGAAGTTAGGGTTAGGGTTAGTCTCCAACGCTGGTCCGCACCAGGCCTGCACACGAGGTTACAATGTAGTGCTGACTCCCTTAAGCGCATGGTGTGTGCCAGGCTCTGTGCCAGGCTCTCTGCGCACGGGATGTCATTTCTTCTCCCAGTGATCCGACGAAGGTGCCTGACTTTCAGAGGTGAGTGTGGGAAGAAGCTGAGTACAGCTAGATAGGGAACCTGCCCGAGGTTGCCCATTCTGGTGTTTGAAGTAAAAAAGTCCAACTGCCAACTCCTGCACTTTTCTAAAAGTGAAACAAAACTGGGAGAAAGGGTTCCTTCTCAGGTGGGAGTGGGAAAGTCTGGCTGAAGAGGATATGGGCCTGATGGATGGACCCTGGTCGTCCAGCCTGGAGGAAAGCACTGGCTTGCAGGTAGGCAGTCCACACAGCTATCTCCAACCCATGCCAGTCACTGAGGCCCTGGCTGCCTAATGCATCCTGACTCCCTCCCCAGCTCCACTTACCGGTTTTTGAAAGTCAGTCAAAGAGGCAGGCTAATAGTTCCCATGTTTGTTAAGTGTACAAACCAAACAAACCTTCTGGAATGATTTCATGACCCACTAGAACAAGTTGAACCACTGGCCTCCATGATGCCCTGAGAGATGTTGTTATCTCTCAGGGACAAAGCTGGGTGCAAGGTGGGATGTAGGCAAGATAGTGGCCACACGAGTGGACCTGTGTCACTCAGAGTCTCTGGGGTGGCAGATTGTGTTTACTCAAAATGGCCACAGCAGTATTTCTGATCACACGTGTGTTCCAGAACCTTCCACACTCATCAAGGCTCTCCTCATCTATGCTGCTTCTGCTCCTTTGGCCAATAGAGTGTGGCAGAAGTGACATCATGTGACTTTCCAAGGCTTTTTTACAAGAAGGATTCTGTTCTCTGGAAAGGCTCCTATTGGAACTGGGCTACTCCACACAAGGCTTGTGAGGAAGCAGGTACCACAAGCGCCCTTCTGTGTGGTCTAAGGTCTAAGGTCTCAGGCAGTAGCTAGCTTCAACTGCCAGATGAAAGTGAGCCCTCAGATTGTCCCAGACTCTGATTTTGAGAGTTACGTAGAGGGGTGGTGAGTGGGGCTGAGGTGAGATAGTCAAGGTCAATTTGCGGATTCTTAAGCAAAACAAATGTGGTCATTAGTAAGCCACTAAATTTTAGGGTTACCTGTTACGCAGCATAGTAACTGTAACAGTAATTTTTGTGTATTAATAATTCTCGTTTGAAAGATAAATAAATGATAAGGAGGGGGGTCTTGTCAGAGTTTGCCCAGGTGATGATTGACAGGCAGTCTAACTCCAGAGGCCAATGTCTGTTTATATTTCACTTCCTTTTTTTTTTTTTTTTTTTTTTGTAGAGAGGGAGTCTCACTTTATCCCTCTCGGTAGAGTGCTATGATGTCATACAGCTCACAGCAACCTCCAGCTCCTGATTCTCTTGCCTCAACCTCCCAAGTAGCTGGGACTACAGGTGCCTGCCACAAGGCCCTTTTTTTTTTTTTTTTTTGGCTGGGGCTGGGTTTGAACCCGCCACCTCCAGCGTATGGGGCAAGCGCCCTACCCACTGAGCCACAGGCACCACCCTATCTTTCACTTCTTATTAAGAACATTTTCAAACACACAAAATAGAGAGAATGGCACAATTAGCCCACATCTTATTTACCACCTTAATTCAACAATTACCAACTCACAGATAATCTCCTTTCTTCTCTATCCTCAGTCACCTCTATTCACCTCTATTCACTCTATTCTTCTATTATTTTGAAGAAAGTCTCCTACACATTTATCCTTTAATTTGTAAATACTTCAATATCCATCTCTGAAAGAAAGGCCAGGTTTTTTAAACATCATTTTTTAAAAAAAATTATAATTATTATGGAGTACATGTGATGTTTTGATACATATACTGTGTAATGACCAAGTCAAGGTAATTGGGATATCTGTCACCTCAAACATTTATCATTTCTTTCTTTCTTTTCTTTTTTTTTTTTGAGACAGAGCCTCAAGCTGTCATCCTGGGTAGAGTGCTGTGGCATCACAGCTCACAGCAACCGCCAACTCCTGGGCTTAAGGGATTCTCTTGCCTCACCCTCCCAAGTAGCTGGAACTACAGGCACCCGCCACAGTGCCTGGCTATTTTTTCGTTGTAGCTGTCGTTGTTTGGTAGGCTGGGGTTGGATTTGAACCTGCCAGCTCTGGTGTATGTGGCTGGCGCCTTACCCACTTGAGCTACAGGCGCCGAGCCTATCATTTCTTTGTGTTAAGAATATTCCAGGGCGGTGCCTGTGGTTCAGTGAGTAGGGCACTGGCCCCATATACCAAAGGGTGGCAGGTTCAAACCCGGCCCCAGCCAAATTGCAACAAAAAAAAAATAGCCGGGTGTTGTGGTAGGCGCCTGTAGTCCCTGTAGAGAATTGCCTAAGCCCAAGAGCTGGAGGTTGCTGTGAGCTGTGATGTCATAGCACTCTACTGAGGGTGGCAAAGTGAAACTCCTTCTCTAAAAAAATTAATTAATTCATTAAAAAAAGAAAGATTATTTCAATTCTGAGCGACGCCTGTGGCTCAGTGAGTAGGGTGCCAGCCCCATATACTGAGGGTCGTGGGTTCGAACCTGGCCCCGGCCAAACTGCAACAAAAACTAGCCAGGTATTGTGGCGGGCACCTGTAGTCCCAGCTACTCAGGAGGCTGAGGCAAGAGAATCGCCTAAGCTTAAGAGCTGGAAGTTGCTGTGAGCTGTGATGCCATGGCACTCTACCGAGGGCAACAGAGTGAAACACTGTCTCTAAAAAAATAAATTAATAATAATAAAAAAAGAATATTCCAATTCTGGCCGGAGTGGTGGCTCATGCCTGTACTCCTAGCACTGTGGGAGGCCGAGGAGGTGGATTGCCTGAGCTCAGAGGCTTGAGACCATCATGAGCTGGAGTGAGCCAGAGTGAGACCCCTTCTTTACCAAAAAAAGCCGAGTGTTGTGGCGGGTGCCTGTAGTCCCAGTTACTTGGGAGGCAAAGGGTAAGAGAATCACTAAAGGAAGAAAATAAAAAATAATAAAAAAAGAAAAACTTTAAACTAAGATGAGTGAAAGCCAGTTGAAATTGAAAGCAAAATTAAAAAAAAAAAAAAAGAATATTCCAATTCCACTCTTTGAGTTATTTTAAAGTATACAAAAATTGTTGTTAACTCTTAAATGCTCTTGTCCCTACATTCAGGCTTTCAGCAAGTTACTACAGTGGCTGAGGCACTTTACTGGAAGACTAGGTGGAAGTTATAAAGACCCAAATGTGGCCAGGCATGGTGGCTCACACCTGTAATCCTAGCAATCTAGGAGGCTGAGGTGGGTAGATTGCTTGAGCTCAGGAATTTGAGACCAGCCTAAATAAGATTGAGACCCTGTTTACATGGATGGAGCTGGAACATATTCTTCTTAGTAAAGTATCTCAAGAATGGAAGAAACAGTATCCAATGTACTCAGCCCTACTATGTAACTAATGTATGGCTTTCATATGAAAGCTATAACCCAGTTATAACCTAAGAATATGGGGAAGGGGGAGAGGGAGGGGAAGGAGGGGGGAGGATGGGTGGAGGGAGGGTGATTGGTGGGATTACACCTGTGGTGCATCTTAGAAAGGTACATGTGAAACTTAGTAAATGTAGAATATAAATGTCTTAACACAATAACTAAGAAAATGCCAGGAAGGCTATGTTAACCAGTGTAATGAATAAAAAATAAATAAATAAAAGCCTGGCTTTTAATGGGCACACTGAAAAAAAAAAAAAAAAAAAAAGATTGCGACCCTGTCTCTACTAAAAATAGAAAAACTAGCCCGATGTCATGGTGGGTGCCTGTAGTCCAAGCTACTCAAGAGGCTGAGGCAATAGGATTGCTTGAGCCCAGTAGTTTGAGGTTGCTGTGAGCTATGATAATGCCATGGCATCCTCCCCAGGGCAACAGAGTGAGATACTGTCTCAAAATAAATAAATAAATAAATAAATAAATAAATAAATAAATATGTTCTGTCCAAACATTAGACGGAATGGCCAGTTGTTTTGTACGTATTGACATTTGCTCTGGGAGTTTATAGGAAATTCAAATGCTATTTGTCTGGATAGCTGAGCTGCACAGCTTGGTGCTGAATGAAAGTATCTTAAGTCACACATGTGAAGAAAGGCTCTTTTTAAAAAATAAGAACTAAAATTCAACATGAAAAGAACACATTGCAGTGGGCTTTGATGGGGACCCAGGGCATCTGCAGCCAGGGCACCCTAAACTAGTCATCCCTGCAACGCACACTGGTAGACCAAGCTGCACTGTAGGTTTGTGACAAATGAATATACCTTGTGTAGGCTATTGTGAGCTAACCCTCCTATTTTTACCCTTTTTACTGAAAATAATTGTTAATGTGTTTATTTAATTCAGGACTACCAGCCAGACTTTTAAAACAAAAAGCCAACTACCTGCAGCACCTACCATGTTGAGGTCTGTGAAGTAAGTTTTAAATAATAAGAATGACCCTGCTGTGCTATCTAGCTCCACTGTCTGGCCTGTCAAACCTCCTCTGGGAGATCCTTTCCATCCCAGCCTATCAGGCCAATAGGTTCTGTCCCAGTGGTGCTGGCTCCTGATTGCAAAGGCTCAGTGACATGTCCAGACCTCATAAAGACCTTGGGGCTTACTATAAATAAGTCATGTGCACTGAGTGAGCCAGGGAAGTCCTTCCAACTGGCTGTTTCTCTCACCCAAGCAGTCAGGGCTTGGGTGGGCACACAGGAAGCCTACTGGGGGCTCAGATTCCCACCGCTATGTGGGTGCCTGAGACCTGAGCAAGCCTAGTTCCTGGGGCGTCTTACTTCGGGAAGTGGGCAGGAAAACCTGAGCCTTCCTCCTAATCCCTGGAAGGGGTTTGCAACCTTTTTTTTTTTTATTTTCTTTAAATCTCATGAAACACTTGAACCTATAGTTAAACTTCCTTGGCACACTTAAGTTATGTTGATCAAAGAAAAAAAAGTGAAATTAAGAGTATGATTGCTGAGCCAGGCGCAGTGGCTCACGTCTGTAATCCCAGCACTTTGGAAGGCTGAAGTGGGTGGATTGCCTGAGCTCATAAGCTAGAGACCAACCTGAGCAAGAGCGAGACTCCATCTCTAAAGTATAGTTGGGTGCTGGAGTGGATGCCTGTAGTCCTAGCTACCTGAGTGGCTGAGCTCATCTTTTTGAGCTAAGATGCCACAGCACTATACAAGGGTGAGCAAGTGAGACTCTGTTTCAAGAAAAACAAAAGGAATATACTTGCTGTACTTTGGACTGCTCTCGAAAATTAATTAATGATCTTTAAAAAATTTTGAGGTGCACCTAAGATCCTCTCAGAGCACACTGGTTGAAAATCACTGCTCTAGGGGGATTTGATTATGGAATCTTCATCCCAAAACATATGGGAAAACAAGACCTGCTGCAAACCACTTTTAAAGAAGATGCTAAAGTTGAGAACTTGGAAAAAAAGACAACCAATGGTGTATAAAGTTGGGTACTTGCTTATAACAAACTCAGTCTTCTGGGCGATATAAACTATTGTGTGTAGGTAATATGTAGTAGAGTCCTTACTGGGAAATTCACTTTGGAAATGGCAAAATGGTTAGGTAAAAGAAAATAACTATTTTTTTGAGACAGTCTCTTTCTGCCACCCAGACTAGAGAGCTGTGGCATCAGCCTAGCTTACGGGGATTGCAAACTCCTGGGCTCAAGCTATCCTTCTGCCTCAGTCTCCCAAGTAGTGGGGACTACAGGTGCCAGCCACAGCGCCTGGCTATTTTTTTCTATTTTTAGCTGAGACCCTAACCCTAACCCTAACTTGAGACACGGTCTTGGTATTGCCCAGACTGGTCTTGAACTCCTGAGCTCAAGCCATCCTTCCGCCTCTGCCTTCCAGAATACTGTGAACAACCGCGGCCTGCCAGGAAAATAACTTTTTTCTTCAGTGTCTGTCTCCAAGCCGCAATGGTTTCTAGCTTTTCCTCATCCATGGCTAGGTGGGTGGGGGGCCCTGGGGGGGGGGGGGCTCTTCAGGCAGAGAAATTTATTTTTGTGACGGGGACACTGCTGATTTAAAAAATTTGTAGCTAATCTGGAACGTATTTTTTTTCCTTATTCTCCCCCCACTCCTCCCTAGGATTTGCATAAACCCAATTATAGTTGGTCATCACCAGAGCAGCAGGTGCGGGTGAATCCCAGGGGGCTGAATCTCAGCCCCAATTTGGATCTAATTAGGATAATGTCTTGGATCCTGGGATGGTAGATTGATCATTTATTCATTCATTAATTCACTCATTCATTTTCTCACCCATTCAGCACTTCTTTATTGAGCATGTGCGTTTATTGTTCTAGGCTCTGTAGTACAGAAGTGAAGGAAACGGTTCTCCCCATTTTGTGGAGCTTAGGTTGTAGTGTAGGAGACCAGCAATAAACAAAACTCATCCTGCTAGAAAGGCTTGAGGGACCCGGGGGAGATCAGGCAAGATCTTCCCGACTTTGGCAACTCAAGGCTCCCTCACGTGGTAAGTTGCTAGGGACGCACTCCGGCAGTTTCCAGGACCTGTGGTGGCAGAATAGGTCTCGCGAGGATCCTGGAGACTTCGCACGGGATCGTCCAGCAGTTGCCCGGAGACTGCGCGGCCACAGCGCGGAGAGCAAATCTGGGGGCGATTTGCGGTTGGGCCGGTCGGCTGGCACCATGGTGAGGAGGGGCGGGAGCCGGGCCTAGGAGCCACGCTAGGGCCTGGGGTTCCCCGGTCAATCGTCCCTGAGCCCACAGCGACCCGGGGACGAGGAGGCCTGAGCTCCACACCTCGTGCGCCGAGACCTCACGACGGGGTGGCCTCCGGGGTCCCCCGGGAGCCGCACACACTCAGGACCCCGGGAAGGGGAGGAGGCCTGGAGCTATGAGTTCCTGCAATTGAGAGAACTCGATTTTCTCGCGGAATAGCTGTGGGGAGACCTGGGGATGCTCCGGTTCCGGGGCCTGCACGCACTCGGAGCCCAGAGACCTGCGCTCTCTGGAATCCTGTACTTGCGGGGTGGTTACAGGACCCCCAAGACTCGGTGTGCAGGGTCTCCATAAGAAGGTGCCCGGGCTGCGGGGATATCTACCCTGGAATGGAAGACTCGGTGTACTGGATTCTTGGGACTAAAAGTTTATCACTGGCATTCTGGGGCGCACAAATGTCCTTGAGGAGGAGAGGCAGGGGGGTTGCCCCAGGACCTCTCGTGTATTGCATGGAGAGTCTGGAGCATAGTAGGGTGGCTGGAGATCCCTCCACACCAAGGAGTCCTGGACAGAGGTACAGTGTTCATGGAGCGCTCAGGGGTACAAGAACTACAGTTGTCCTGGAGGCTGAAGGGAGTTGGGCCTACACTGGAAAGAGGACGGTGGGCTCGCTGTCTCCTCAGTGCCCTGGCCTGTCTGCTTTGTGTGATAGGGCCTTTCCCTTGATGATAAAATTGTCAGTAACTCAGTTTCCAGGCAGTGTCAGCTGGCAGGAAGGATGCTTCCCTGTTGAGAGCTCCCAGAGCCCCACCAAACCCCTGGAGCTGGCTGTGAACATCTCAAATGCTGACTCTTCCTCCAAGGCCTTTATGGTCTTCCAGTGAGGTGGCCTTCCTGGAGCAGAGGGATTCGAAAGAGAGCAAATACATTAGGAGTTAAGATTTAAGGGGATGAGTCTTTTTGAAAGCCTGGTGGGAAAAAACCCACCTAGCTTGTGGGAATAGGGGCACCCAAGGGTCTTCAAGGAGGAGAAGCAAGTGGGGGGGGGGGGAGAAGTTACCCTAGGACTTGGACCACACTAGCTTGTGGGAATATGGGTGATTTTTCTTCTCAGTGTTTTCTAAAATTTCCAAGCAGCATTTGTAATCATAAAAATGTTACAGAGCTATGTAGACACACATGAAAGCATGGGCTGGAGAGAGACGGGCAGAGCAAAGTCAGAAGGATAGATAGGGTTTGTGAATTCACTATCTGCTTGGGTCACCTGTGGGCAGGGAGTGGGGTAGAAAGTTCTCTCTCAACTTTGTCAAAGTTGCTAAAACCAAGCATGACAGTCAAGTTGTTCCTTCTAGTAACCCGTTCACAGAGCACTTATGGTGGGTCTAGCCAGGTTTTCTTGACCAGGCTCCTCTGTAGGAGTTTCTATCTGGAAGAAGAAACCTCAAGTTGTCACAACTGATCATTGCTCTGGAGACATTTCTCTCTACACTTATAAATGGTTTCTTGCAGTTCTTTCTGTGGTGGTTGCCATGCATTATAGCTATCATAGTAATGTTTGCCTTTAGTGTGGTATTAGGGCCCTTCCTTTTTGTTCCCTCATAAGTTTTGTATCCACACCAAAGAGGTCTTTGCCATATCCCAAGGAGTGGGTTTGGAGTGAGTTCCCTCCTTCTTTTTAGAATGAAAAAAATGTTCTCTTTTGAAAAGGAAGATTTTCTGTTTGTACTTCTCTAAATGTATCAACAGGATGGCTATGTGTGGTTAAGGCTCGGAACACTTCCAGCAGGGTGATGTGCTCCAAGTGAGTGTTCCTGTTGGGGGCATGAGACAGTGAACAGTAGGGACACAGGATCTTGAACAAGTACTCTTTTACCAAATGCTCCAGTAGTAAATCAGAGTCACCCAAGAAATGGAAGCCATTAGCGTTTCTCTTACCTAGTGATCTCTTTAACTAAAGGCACCCAAAAAGAAAGGGAAGAAAGGCAAAGCCAAAGGCACCCCGATTGTTGATGGGCTCGCTCCAGAGGACATGAGCAAGGAGCAGGTAAGCAGGCCCGGCTGGTACCTTGTCCCAGGAGGGGATGGGTATTGCTCTTAGGCATCTTCGTGAGCCTCTCGCCACTGCACTGGTTGTCCCATTTCCCCCTCAGTGTGGGCCAACCAGTCTGTCCAAACCAGAGCATCCCCCCACTTCCATCCTCTGTAGTGCCCATTAGCTCCAAAGCTTTCAAATGCATTATGTGTTTTTTTAAAAGGTAATATAGCCGCATTAAATAACTTTTTAATAAGGTGGCAAGGATTTGTAAGGAAATGTTTTTCTGATACAAAAGCTATTTTTAATTTTCAGTTTTATCCTTTTATGCACCTGGTGTTCATAGAGCTCTTATTATAGTACATACATATATAGAATTCTCCTTCATTGGCTTGGTGCCTGTGGCACAGTGGTTATGGCACTGGCCATGTACACTGAGTCTGGAGGGTTTGAACCCAGCCTGGGCCTGCTAAACAACAATGACAACTGCAACAGGGAGTAGCCAGGCATTGTGGCAGGTGCCTGTGGCCCCAGCTACTCGGGAGGCTGAGACAGGACAATTGCTTAAGCCCAAGGGTTTCAGTTTGCTGTGAGCTGTGACACTACAGCACTCTACTGGGGGCAACATAGTAAGAATCTGTCTCAAAAAAAAAAAAAAAAAAAAAAGAATTCATTTTATTTATCATTATACATTATAGCAAAAAGAGAGTTTTTAAAAGGAACATGATTTATGTCAAATCACATCTCCATCTGATTAGTCATTCATTGTGACAAAAGTTCTACATATAACAAGGAGTAATAGTATCAGGGCTACCATTTTCTTGTTGCGTATGGTTATTTTGTCTTTATAGTTTCCTTGTAGGAATTATTTTAAGCCACTTGTTCTTTTCTTTTCCTTTTTTTTGAGACAGACTCTTATTTTGTTACCCTGGGTAGAATGCTGTGACATCATAGCTTATAACAACCTCAAACTCTTGGGCTCGGCTTGGTGCCTGTAGCACAGTGGTTATGGTGCCAGCCACTTACACCAAGGCTGGTGGGTTCAAACCTGGCCCGGGCCAGCTAAAGAACAATGACAACTGCAACAAAAAAATAGCTGGGTATTGTAGTGGGCACCTGTAGTCCTAGCTACTTGGGAGGCTGAGGCAAGCTGGAGGTTGCTGTGAGCTGTGATACCACAGTACTCTACTGTGGGTGATAAAGTGAGACTGTCTCAAAAAACAAAAAACAAAAACACTTAGGTTCAAGCAATTCTCTTGCCTCGGCCTCCCAAGTAGCTGGGACTACAGGCGTCTGTCACAACACCTGGCTATTTTTAGAGACGGGCTCTTGCTCTTGCTCAGACTGGTCTTGAACCTATGAGCTCAGGCAATCTACCCACCTTGGCCTGTCAGAGCGCTAGGATTATAGGCGTAAGCTAATGAGTCCAGCCTTGTTCATTTTGATGTAGAAAAGGGCTACAGAACATAATTATATAATTTGAATTTTAAGAAGACTCTACCACTCCTGCAACATGTGATATGTATGGTGCATCTTCTGGCCTCCACGTTGACGAATGACTACCCCTTGAACATCTGACATGGGACCTGAGGGCTCTGTGTCAGCTTGTGTGTTACTGTTAATAAGCTTTACTTTCTTTTGATAGTTTTCAGATAAAATATAAATATGAAATAGACTAAAAGAGCCATATGAGCTGAAGGTGGAGCAGGGCACAGGCCTGTAAACAGTGGTAAAGAATAGCTTTATTTTACATGGGGGAGAACCATTGGCCGTTTAAGCCCTGGTCAAGCAGAGGAGATTTGGTTTGTATTTTAGAAAGACCATTGGAGCTCCTGGGTAGAAAATAGATGGAACATCGCACTGCCCTGAACTTTGAGTTGTTTCTTGTCTCCCTGTTTAGTTCCCATACCTCGGAAAACAACCTTGGCATTGGCAGTGGTTGTAATACATGTGTAGTGTACGGGGTGGGCCTCCCTGTTGCATTTGGTACATTTCAAATTGGGAAGCCAGCAGGGGTATAGTAGGACGGTAGGGTTGGGGTCACCTGGAGTCTCGTGCTCCACTGCACAGGACACCTGTAGTCATTTCACTGATGGTCACCCTGTGGGCATTGTACGCTGCTTGTTTTCTGATCTTTTAAGAGAAGCTAGAAATATGAATGTTTATAAGAAGCCTAAACATTGAATGATGGCAGAATCTAACATCATGAGAGCAAGCAGCAGGTAAGAACACTGGTTTGAACTATTCGAATGACAGTAAAGGTCTGTGATGTGAAGACATTTGCTGTTTTGCTAAGACTAGTTGAATTATGGGATGCTGTACTACCCTCATGGAGACTCAGAGCCCCTCTGCTCCTTTGTTGGTCGGTGTCTCCTCCTCAGAAATGTCGTTTCCCTGTGGAGAATGTATTTTTGAGAGAGAAAAACTTTACAGTAAATGGCCTGGGGCTGTGCCAAAAGGTAACTGATTCTTTTTTTTTTTTTTTTTAGAGACAGAGTCTCACTCCGTCATCCTTTGTAGAGTGCCATGGTATCACAGCTCCCAGCAACCTCCAGCTTTTGGGCTGAGGTGATTCTCTTGCCTCAGCCTCCTGAGTAGTTGGGACTACAGCCTGCCACAGCATCCGGCTATTTTTTGTTGCAGTTTGGCCAGGTCCGGGTTTGAACCCGCCACCCTCGGTATGTGGGGCTGGCGTCCTACTCACTGAATCAAAGGCACTGCCCAAGATAACTGATTCGTTCTTGGGAAATGAGAGCCCAAGAAATGTGGAAACCTGTCCTACTTTTTTCTTTTTAACCTATTTGCCGTTTTGCAGTTGGCTCTGGATAAAACTCTGAGTGGTAGAAATCTACTGGGTTTGTATATTTTTTAATTAACATATCTTGAAAGAGAAAATGTTTTTTTATTTAACATTTTGTGAACATGTCTACATGCTGCTACATCATTTTCATATCTTAATTTTTGAGCCATGTCATATTTTTTCTAGTTGATAATACTCTAATTTTCAACCATTTCCCTATTTATCTTTTATTTTTTTACATTTTGAGACAGTCTTGCTCTATTGTCCCAAAATCATTTTCTTTATTTTTATTTTTTGCTGTTACAAATAATAATGATGTGGCTAGTATCTGTGAACAAAGATTTTGAGACATTTCCTTTTTTTTTTTAATACTAAGTTTATTTATTTATTTTTTAATGCAGTTTTTCGCCAGGGCTGGATTTGAACCCACCACCTCTGGCATATGGGGCCAGCGCCCTACTCCTTTGAGCCACAGGCACCACCTGAGACATTTCTTTAGGGCTTGGTGCCCATGGCACAGTGGTTGTGGTACTAGCCACATACACTGAGGCTGTCAGGTTTGAACCCAGTTGGGGCCAACTGCAACAAAAAAGTAGCTGGGTGTTGTGGTGGATGCCTGTAGTCCCAGCTACTGGGAGGCTGAGGCAAGAGAATCACTTAATTCCAGGAGTTTGAGGTTGCTGTGAGCTGGGATGTCACTGCACTCTACTGAGGGCAACATAGTGAGACTCTCAAAAAAAACAAAACAAAAACAAAAACAGAAATTTCTTTAATTCCTAGGAATGGATGAAAGGATATGACTCTTTATGATTATTGGCCAAATTCAAGAGAATTCTGCCATTTGTCAGATATATCCTATCTATGGAGTCCTCCTAGCATCACCTTTTAATTTTTTACTTTTAGTTCTTTTTCTTCCTTGCATTTCTGTGTCCACATGCCTTTTGCTGTGGGTGGGCCCCTGCTTTGAGCCTCACCTGACCTGCTGCGCCTTGCCAGGTGGAGGAACATGTCAGCCGCATCCGAGAGGAGCTCGACCGCGAGCGGGAAGAGCGCAACTATTTCCAGCTGGAGCGGGACAAGATCCATACCTTCTGGGAGATCACGCGGAGGCAGCTGGAGGAGAAGAAGGCTGAGCTGCGGAACAAAGACCGGGAGATGGAGGAGGCTGAGGAGAGGCACCAGGTGGAGATCAAGGTGAGTGGGGCCGGCTGCCTGTGTCCACCAGGTCAAGAGCAGCAGCAGCAACAGAGGAGCTGGACTGGGTACTTGGAAAGGGTATGGAACATTTTCTCTTCTTCTGGGGGATCATAGCCCTTTGTGTTCTTTACTTTGGGAACCTAAAAGTGTTTCTTTTTTTTTTTTTTTTTTGAGACAGAGTCTCACAATGTCACCCCTGGTAGAGTGCTGTGATATCCCAGCTCACAGCAACCTCCAACTCTTGGGCTTAAGTGATTCTCTTGCCTCAGCCTCCCAAGTAGTAGGGACTACAGGTGCCCACCACAATGCCCGGCTATTTTCTTGTAGTTGTCATTGTTGTTTGGCAGGCCCGGGCTGGGTTTGAACCCGCCAGCTCTGGTGTATGTGGCTGGCACCCTAGCCACTGAGCTATAGGCACTGAGCCCCAAAAGTGTTTTTCTTATTAAAGAGGCTGAGGGAGAGATGCTTCATCCCTTCAGTGGCAGGAGAGACCCTGCAGGTCGTGAGTGTTTGAAATGCAGCTTCTGTGATGTGAGAGGAGCACAGACTCTTAGGGCAGGCTGGCTTGTTTGCAACCCAGCTCTGCCTCTTAACATCCCAGGGTGAGCCTCACCTTCCAGCCTTGGTGTTGTACTCTGTGCCTTGGGTGAATAGGTGGGTGCAGCTGAGTAAGTGTGTGATGAGCAGGTGTGTGGTAAGCAGGTACACCTCCCTTGCTTTGCAGGTGTACAAGCAAAAGGTGAAGCACCTGCTGTATGAGCACCAGAACAACCTTACAGAAATGAAGGCTGAGGGCACTGTGGTCATGAAGCTGGCACAGAAGGAGCACCGTGCACAGGAGGGCATGCTGCGCAAGGACATGCGGGCGCTGAAGGTGGAACTGAAGGAGCAGGAGCTGGCCAATGAGGTGGTGGTAAAGAATCTGCGGCTGGTAGGTATCAGGATGGGTGCCTGGGGATGGACAGGCTGCCGAGGATAGCCTAGTGGTAGAGCCTAGTGCCTCCTGAACTTTTTTTTTTTTTTAGATAGTCTCACTTTGTCACCATCGGTAGAGTGCTATGGTGTCATAGCTCACAGCAACCTCAAACTCTTGTGTGTAAGCAATTCTCTTGCCTCAGCCTCCCAAGTAGCTGTGACTATAGGCTGGTCTCGAATCTAGAAACTAAGGCAATCCACCCACCTTGGCCTCTCAGAGTCCTAGGATTACAGGTGTGAGCCACCACACCTAGGCAACTTTTTTTCTTTTTTTTTTTTTGAGAGAGTCTCACTCTGTCACCCAGAAAGGAGCACAGTAATGTCATCATAGTTCACAGCAACCTTAAACTCCTGGGCTCGAGTGATCTTCCTGCCTCAGCCTCCTGAGTAGCAGGGACTACAGGTGTTCACCACAATGCCTGGCTAATTTTTCTATTTTTGGTAGAGATTGGGGGGGTCCTCCCTCTTGCTCACTGCCTGAACTTCTAATTGTTCAATAGCAACTGGAAATTCATATTTTTGTGTAAAACCTGCCTTTTGGAATTTGTTAAAATATTTTTTAAAACCCCATGTATCCAGAGTGGCGTCTGTGGCTCAGTGGGTACGGCACTAGCCCCATATACCGAGGGTGGTGGGTTCAAACCTGCCCCTGGCCAAACTGCAACAACAACAAAAAAAAATAGCCAGGCATTGTGGCAGGTGCCTGTAGTCCCAGCTACTTGGGAGGCTGAGACAAGAGAATCGCCTAAGCCCAGGAGTTGGAGGTTGATGCCACAGCACTCTACGCAGGGCGAGAAAGTGAGACTCTGTCTCTGAAAAAAAAAAAAAAAAAAAAAAGGAAAAAAGAAACCATGTATCCAAACAAACCCCATTTTGGGGTTAAGTGCAGAATTCTGTCTTAGACCTGACCAACAAATTTACTTCCCCAAAGGAAAGTCTCTCTCAGGATCTTTCTTCATGTGCTGGTGACACCTGATAGCCAAGTACTTTCCCTAGGGAATAGCATCAAATGCATTTAGAAAGACAGAAACCAATTGTGCCATCCCCGGACAGCCAAGCTGGGCCCATGAGTGTCTGGTTGGGGGTTCCCAGGTGGAGACAGAAATTTCATTTGCTGAGTGCTCATTAAGTGTCAGGCCCTGATCTGATTTATGACAAAATGCCTGCCTATATGAAATTGATGGTCTAGAAAGACAACAGGTGACAAGACAAAATGTATGTGTCAGTTCACACAATGTACTGGTAGGGTATTATGGAACAAGCAAAGTGGGAAATGTTGGGCTGCTGGGTATGGTTAAAGT
Source organism: Loris lydekkerianus (assembly GCA_963574355.1). NCBI lineage: Eukaryota > Metazoa > Chordata > Mammalia > Primates > Lorisidae > Loris > Loris lydekkerianus. Next base: position 50,488 of record CAUYPK010105484.1, read on the forward strand.
GTGCAAGAGTTCTGGGAATGCCTCAGTGAAAGGCCATCAGTCAGAAGGAGGTATGTGACCAACTGGGGAGAACAGCCCAGGAGAAGGAATGGGCCAGTGAGAAGACCCAGAGGCCAGAGGAACAAGGAGTAAGAAGGCTGGCAGGAGTGTTCAGACTGTGGCCTGCAGGCTGCATGTGGATTGTGTGAGTACTGTTTTGCTTATCTGTCATGGTGGATATCACGAAAAGTATGCACAGACCTTTTATTTTTTGCTCATCAGCTTTCATTAGTGTTGCGTATTTAATGTGTGGCCTAAGACAACTCTTTTCCCTGTGTGGTGCAGAGAAGCCAAAAAGTTGGATGTGAACTTGGCCCTGGAAGCCATGGTAGGACTGGGGCTTTGATCCTGGGTGAGTCAGGTGCCCTCTGAGAACTGGAGCAAAGAAAAATGTCAGATTTTAGTTGTCACGGTACTTTTTATTTTGCAGTTTTGGGCCGGGGCTGGGTTATGGCATATGGGGCTGGTGCCCTACTCTGTTGAGCCACAGGCACCACCCCTGTCATGGGTACTTTCTGGGTGCTGTGTTGAGTAGGCCTTGTCCACACTTTTTGCCTCATGCCTGGAATCCCAGCTTTAACTAACTCAGGAAAAATTCAGACTCTGCAGCAAACCATAAAGGTGCTGAAGTCTTGTACTCTCCAGAGTTGTCTGATCTTTCTTGAGAAGTACAGAATGACTGGTTTCAGATGACATGAAGCTGTCTGCTTAGCCTAAGGCCTGGATATGGTATTGTTACATGATCAGAGGTCTCCTTTGGGTAAAAATGCTGCTCCAAAATAATTTCAAATTTTTATTCAAAATTGTAACATAGAATCGTTTTATGAAAGTAATTTTAAGTAATGGCGAAGGGGGTTGAGAGCTACGTACGACCCCTAGAGAGCCCATAGCTCTGTGCACATGTGGCTGGTGCTCTCCAGCCTGTGCAGGGCCAAGGAACTAGACCAGGCTCAGGGCTCACAAGGTCTGTTCATGCTCTCTCATGCTGAAAGGGGACCTTTTGCTGAGGGAAATGAGTTAGGAATTCTAGAGGTTACCAAAAGCTTGTTCAGAGCATATTCCAAAACTTGGAGGGGCGGGGAGCTTAACAACTGGCAATAGCAACACAGAGTGTATTGGGCTGCAGTTTTCATAGAAGTCTGGGGGAGTGGGCTTCTCTGTGCCATTGTCTGGTGACAGTCTGCTCTCACCTTGCAGAAGCACACTGAGGAGATCACCAAGATGCGGAACAACTTTGAGAGGCAAGTGCGAGGTCAGTTTCTCACAAGCATGTTGTGTACAATGGTGTCAAAGGTCCCCTCCCATCAGAAAGAAACTTACCTCCAGAGTCTGTTGATTCAGGGCACATAAACTAGATTAAAACAGCCCAAACATGCAAAGAGAAAGAACGTGGGAGTTTCCAAGGCCAATGGACCCACTCAGCATCCCAGAACGACTTATTTCCATGTGAATTTGGGAGGCTTTCATTACCACATACTTTCCCACTCCTGGCTAAAATCAGCAGTTAATAGTAGGTGGTAGTTATTTGTGGGCAGCATTCTTAGAATAGTCTTCTGCATGACTCCTGGCCTGAGAAGGCTGTACTTTCAGAAGTCATCTGGCTTACTGTTAAAGCCCTAGAGCCTGTGGCTGGGTGCACACAGCCCATGGTTAGAACGTCAGCTAACATTCAGCTATTGGGAGCCCCAGTGCAGGGGCTGATTAGCAGTCTCTGTCACTGACAGAGGCAGCTGACACTGGGGTGTGTGCTGAATATATCATCTGTAAGTAGAAAAAACTTCCTGTAAACCTGTCCTGTTCTTCTCTGGAAGAGCTTGTTTGCCAGCCTTTGTGCTGACCTGATGGATTTTCTGTTCACATGTCCTATCTATTGGGGACGCCTATTCTTCCTCTGCTAAACTGGTTTGTTTGCTGCTGCCTTTCAGAAATTGAGGCCAAGTATGATAAGAAGATGAAGATGCTTAGGGATGAGCTTGATCTGCGGAGAAAGACTGAAATTCATGAGGTGGAAGAGAGGAAGAATGGCCAGATCAACATGCTGATGCGACGGCATGAGGAGGCCTTCACCGACATCAAGAACTACTACAACGACATCACCCTCAACAACCTGGCCCTCATCAACTCCCTCAAGGTGCTGCATGTGGGGCAGGCTAGGGAGACACCTGCTGCCTGTCCTAAATGTGGGGTCATACAGCCCAGGGGATCCAGACACCAGTTTTTACCCTGTCAGACCCAGCACACTCTTTTGTAAGAATACTCAAGAATGCCCCTCTTCTGGCCTTCACTGACACTTGTGAATAATGTGGTCTGTTTACACCTATAATTTAAAACAATCAGGATATTTCCCCAAGTGTAACGCTGAGGGGGAAATAAAGTGCATTCTGATGGGTGAAAGCTCAGGCAGAACTGCAGTAGGTGCCATGATGTGGCCACAGGGAAGCTGGAGTGGACAGGTGTCATTGTCACTGAGATGCTATAGCAATAGTGTTTCTCACAATGAAGACGGCCCTTGATCTTAACTGAGTATAGTTTCTCAAGCTGCATTCTCAGAAAATTCAGGTAAGTTAAAAGTAAGAGAACACTCTGCTTGTACACAGAACAGGTGCAGGTCCTCCACGTGCTTAGGCTGGATGTATCTGTGGGCAGAAGAGCATCCAGCCCTTGCCTTGTAGGCCACAGCCCCCTTGGTACCATCCACTGAGCCCTACCTATGCCTGTGCCCACAGGAGCAAATGGAGGACATGCGGAAGAAGGAGGACCACCTGGAGCGGGAGATGGCAGAGGTGTCCGTGCAGAACAAGCGCTTGGCAGACCCTCTGCAGAAGGCTCGGGATGAGATGAGCGAGATGCAGAAGCAGCTCAAGAACTATGAGAGAGACAAACAGATCCTGGTCGTGAGTCTCTGCTGCCTTCACCTCCCTCCTTGGCATGTGCTCCCTGGGCTTAGGAGAGGGGGAACCTGGGAGCATTTGAGGCCCCATGAAGGGCTTGGCCCTTAGGACAGGACAGGAGTCTGAAATCTCTGTCTTTGACTGTTCTGCTCCTGGGGAACATAGAGTTAGTGGGAGTTTTGGAGATGAGCCCTGATTCCACCTTGTCCCCCTGACCTGCTTCAGCATGGGGGCTTGGCTGCTGTGTCTTTAAGCCAAGTCTTCCTGGCAATTATTTTTGGCCTTGCTGTCTCTCAGGAGCCTGTGTTACATGGATGCCTGTGAATCCTGAGTACTTTCTGTCCCCACTCCCTACGTTCTCTCCAGTGCACAAAAGCACGTCTGAAAGTCACCGAGAAAGAGCTGAAAGATCTGCAGTGGGAGCACGAGGTGCTGGAGCAGCGGTTTTTCAGAGTGAGCAGGCGGGACCCTGCTGGGGAGGGGCTCTCCCTGCTGGCCAGGCCCCTGGGCCACTCATGATGACCATACCTTGGCCAGGTTTTGGGTTGAGAAGCTGGAGGTCCTGTTTCCTGCTCCTTATTCCATGTTGTGTTTGTGAGGCAGAAGCGTGTGACCTGTTCTGTAGCAAGCTCTCTGGCCAGGGGCGCATCACACATACTTCTATCCTCTCATAAACTTAGCTCTCAAAACACATGGAGGAGGCCTCACCCTTGCAGCAGCTATCTTTTCACATATATGTATCCTTTCTACGTTTTAGCCTGTTACACATTCGTGGTAAAGAAGTCATGGGAGCCCTAAGTATACAAGTAAAAGTGAGCGTCTCTCTGCTGCTGAGCACTGGTTCTCATGTGTTGACAGTTTTGTGAGCCTCCTTCCAGGCGTCTTTCTGTGAATGCACTAGAGCGGATGTGGCTTCATGCTCCTCAGAATTGGGATCACACTCTAAGCACAGCTTGCTATTTAATATCACGATCTATCAGGTTCACATACGAAGTGGCCTTGTTTTTGTAGCACAGGATGCTCTGTATGTGAATGACTGGTGAGTGATTTTGCTTGTTCTTGCTGAACACTTCTATTTCTAACCCTTTTATCTTAGGCACTGCTGCTTGAATTACCCATTTACATTCATCTTTGTGCAACTGTGTGAGATCCCTTTTATTGGAAGTCAGTTCCTAGCAGTGGATTATGGGATCTGAGGGGTCAGTGCTCAGAATTCTTGTTTTTATTTATTTATTTTTGAGACAGAGTCCCACTTTGTCACCCTCGGTAGAGTGCTGTGGTATCATAGATCACGGCAACCTCAAACTCTTGGGCTCAAGCAATTCTCTTGCCTCAGCCTCTTGAGTAGCTGAGACTATAGGTGCCTTCCACAAGGCCCGGCTATTTAGAAACAGGATCTCACTCTTGCTCAGGCTGGTCTCAAACCGGTAAGCTCAGACAATCTACCTGCCTGGGCCTGCCAGAGTGCTGGGATTACAGCAGTGCTCAGAATTCTGATAGTCCATGCAGAGGGATGTTCTGAATTATATTCCTGCCAGAATGTCTGAAGGGCCCTTCTGTTTCTTCCTTAACTGCATCAGATCTGACAAATTTAAATCTTTCTGATGTAATTGGGTAGAAAACATCTAACTTAATGTGCATTTTTGAGATTTCTATTGAGTGATAGAGATGCTTGGTCCTGTCTCTGCCCCTCAACCCCCTACCCCCCAGCCTCTGTGCAGTTTCAAAGGTGTGGCCAAGGGCCCATCCCTGTACCACAGGGCACTTGGTGTTTTGTTTGTGGTATGCATGGGCACAGCATTTTATCCATGAGTTGTAGCCAAATGTGCTATTTTATTTTCTTAATTGAAATTTACAAACACAGACTGTAATAATAGGATTGGCCTGTCTCCCCCAGAGCAGGCTCCTCAGGGCAACCTATCAGTATATCAGCTCTATACACCTGGAGTCCCATGGGGCATGAACTGCTGGGCTCTGCCAGTTGTCAGCTATGGCCCTGTGCAGGGTAGCCAGGGAGACCCCGAGTCCCATTATGTCAGACAGGGATCCTTTTCTCCCTCCTGTGGGTTTTGTGGTGGGCATTAGTGGGAAGAGGAGAGCAGAGATAAGCCTGGGTTGGAGCCTGTGTTCTCTGCCACAGTGTCTTCCATTTGAATGTGGTTCCCGGTATGTGCCAGGAAAGTCAGTGTTAACTTCTTAGAGAACTGAGAGCCCAAATTAATCAGCAAAATGGAGACCAAAAGTAGTTATAATTCACATATCTGTAAACAGGGAACTGAATTTAAGCAAATCTGGAATTCTATACAATAGTTAGAAGGAATCCACATATGTGCTGCTTTGGAAGGTGCTGCAGGATACCCCATATCAGGGGACATGCTGTAAAATATGTGTAGCACTTCAGTGTGATACTGTTTTCTTCCAAACAGTAATAAATATTTTCACACGTGTAGAGAACGTTCCAGAAGGAGTCACACCAGCTGTTCACAATGGTGGCCTCTGGGAATTGAGGTTAAGGGGGTGTTCGCTTCTTATTTTTGGCTCTGCAGTGAAGTCTAGTTTTTTTTATAGTGTACAGTTAATAAGTAGAAGAGTTAGGAGATTAGGAAGAATACAGCTTTCCTATTTGGCAGGCAGCTGGTTCCAGGGCTATGCTCTGGATCTGCCATTTGTGGGCATGCCCATAGCATGTGGAGTTCTGGGATCTGGGGCTGAGCAAGGGAGTGGATCCTCCCAAGGCCCCCATAGAAACTGCTTGCTGGCAGTGCAGTGCCCTGCATCTCACATGGAAGCAGCAGGGACAGGTCTCACCTGAGCCCCCAGCCCTGACTCATGGCAGGGCTGGCCTGAGTGGAACAGCTTTTGGGGTAGGAACTGCTCCAGTTCTTATGAGGACACCCTTTGGGTTTCAGAGATGGCTTCCTGAGAGAGGAGGGCTTGTGCTGTTTCCCTCTTGTCTTCCCCTGTGTTGGCAGCTGCACAGAAGGGAGGGTGCAGGCAGTGTGGACAATCCGTAGACCCACCTGCCCGTGGGCATGGGCAGTGTTGGAGGTGACCCTTCCACAGAAACAAAGGTGGAGTTGGCTACTCCCCAGGGAGATGCCCTAAGCGAGGGGTTCATCACTCACCCAGTGCTGCCCTGTAGGTGCAGCAGGAGCGGGATGAGCTCTATGGGAAGTTTACCTCGGCCATCCAGGAAGTGCAGCAGAAGACAGGCTTCAAGAATCTGGTGCTGGAGCGCAAGCTACAGGCACTGAGTACCGCCGTGGAGAAAAGGGAGGTGCAATTCAACGAGGTTCTGGCGGCATCCAACCTGGACCCCTCGGCCCTGACACTGGTGTCCCGCAAGCTTGAGGTAGGCCCAGCTTGGGCTTCTGCCCCCAGGGGTGGCCTCATCCTGCAGTAGGATCCTTCAGCTCTGTACTGTGTCTCTTTGGATGGTCACATAGACCCCTAGGTTGCCCACAGTGGGTGCAGAGTGGGGCTGCTATGGGCATGTGTGGCTCTTAGGCACCTACACTAGCAGTGTCTTCTCTTCAGTTTTACTTGAATCTCTCTCAGGCCTTCACAGGTCCCTCCATCATCTCTGGTACCTCATGACCTCTGACCCTCTGCCCACTCTAGTTCTCAAGCTGGGCTTATCTGAGCATGTCAGGATCTCGTCACCTAAGTACAGTGTGAGGAGGGTCAGGGGTGGAAAAGCCACTGTCAGAATCTCTATGGGCCTGAGCTCAGCTGCCTGTGGATAGACCCAGACATAGGCTGGGGTATGGCCATGTCTCCTGAGTACCTCTGTTTCTGGGGTACTGCTCCTATCCTGGGACAGAGACAGCACTGGGAGGCCCCTAAGATGTGCAGATTTAGGATGCGGAGAATTACAATGGGGAGTATGGGGCTGGGTGAGCCTGAAGGCCCTGACCCAGCCTTTGTGATGCCAGGGCATGTGAGGTGTGAGCAGAGCCCAGAGCATGCCCTCTGTGTTCCCACCACTGTTTGGTGCTCTGCTAGGGTGGTCTTGGCATGGGGGACAACCAATAGAGCAGGTGAGGCCTTGGCCTCACGGGCCAGCTGGGGAGACAGCATGTGGTCAGCTATGAATCAAGATTCTGGGGAGCCTCTGCCTTCCTGGTGGCCTCTTACCTGATGTCAAGCTTCTGGAGCTGTCTTGTTCCTCTACTTCCTGGACCTGGTTGGGAGGAGTCAGAGGAGGAACAGGTGATGAAGGATGGGGGGGGGTGTGTGTGTGTCTTTGGCTGACACGGAATCCCAGCCAGCTGGGGTGACCAGTAGCTGTCAGGCCTTTGGCTCCTTGGAGGCCCTCAGATACAGATGGCCCATGCCTGGCCCAGCTACTTCCCTGAGCTGGAAACAGATGGTTTTGAAGCCCCGACCACCAGGCCCAGTGCAGCAAGGCTGGCTTGTCCCAGACATACAGCCTTCCAGGGTCACAGGACACCTGTCCATCTCTGCTGCTTGTGCAACACATGGCCTGTGGAGAAGCAGACGTCTGGGCTGTAGGCTTGAGATTACTTCAGCTGTTTGTAGAAGTTTTTTTTTTTTATCCTGAGAACTGTCTCAAGCAGCATTTCTAAGGTGATTTGTTGATGTACTGGTCAGCTGAGCATAAATGCCGTCTGCTCACCACTGGCTCTAGGCCCAGGGGATTGACTGTTTCACATCAGTCACCTAATCTCTAAGACACTCTCACCTGGGTTTTTCCGGTGCCCATATACCTACACACATGTGCAGCTGTCTTCCACCTGATGCCTGAGCCAGTGAACCTCTGCTGAGCTGTTCTGAGCCCTCCAGTGTTGAGGGGTGCAGGGCTGAAGCTGAGGGGGCTGCTCTGAAAGGAGTATTAGCTATGCTGGTGAGTTTAGTGCCAGTTGGGAACCATGGAAGCTTCTGGGCAGGGAGGAATGGATCAGAGATGGCCATTCTGCTACTAATGGGGATGCAGGGCTGGAAGGGGCAGGTGGGGGCTAGTGTAGGGTAGAAAAGAGCAGTGTTAGAAAGCCTTTAGGAGGCAGTGCCCGTAGCTCAGTGGGTAGGGTGCCAGCCACATACACTGAGGCTGGCAGGTTCAAACCTGGCCTGGGCCAGCTAAACAATAATGACAACTGCAACCAAAATAAATAAATAAATAAAATAGCCAGGCATTGTGGCGGGTGCCTATAGTCCCAGCTACTTGGGAGGCTGAGGCAAGAGAATTGCTTAAGCCCAAGAGTTGGAGGTTGCTGTGAACTGCGATGCCATGGCACTTTACCCAGGGTGACAGCTTGAGACTCTGTCTCAAAAAAAAAAAAAAACCCTCCATAGCACCAATGACGGGTAAGATTCCCAAAGCGGGGACAACCTAAGACAGGATATGGAGAGGCTGCATGGTGGATTACATTCATAGTACCCAAAGACGGGTAAGATCACTCTGCATTCAGTCAACCTAAGA
>CAUYPK010105485.1:0-25129 GCA_963574355.1 Loris lydekkerianus
ATAAAACAGCTTTTCTTGTGTTTTTTTTTGTTTTTGAATAAATTTTTATAATTAAATTTTTTTTTTTTTATTTTTTTTTTTTTTTTTTTTTTTTTTTTTTTTTTTTTTTTTTTTTCCAGCAGCCTCTCTGATTCACCTGTAGTTTCAACTTGCTGGGCTTTCTTTATAACACTGTTAGTAAGAGCATTGTCTGTGGAGCCCACAGACCTGCACTGAGTCTTAATTCTGCCCCTTACTGGTTGTGTGGTCTTGGCAAATTATTTTACATCCCTGGGCTTCTTTGTTCATTGCAAAGTGGGTTAAAATTAGTATCTATGTAATACTTATAGTCAGGGTTAAATGAAATAATGCAGGGAAACATCGAGCCCAACACCTGGCATGACCTGCTCTGAATTTACTGTGGCTGCTATTATTGTTTTTTCTTAAATTGAATCCTGGCTCCTCCACTCAGTTGCTGTGTACCTCTGGGCATGTTGCTTACCCAACATTTTGGTGCTTCAATTTCTTCATCTGTAAAATCGGGACAATAACACTATCTTATATAACTATTATGAGGATTAAATAAACTGATATCTATAAAGTCTTTTGAAGAGTGTCTAGAACTGTTAATAATTAACATTATTACCATCATGCCAATCACATGAAAGAGAAATTCTCCTTCTCTTTATCGATGAAATCCAAAATTAAGTTCTATTGAAAAATGCTTCTGAAGGTCATGGCAATTCCAGTTAACTATACTTTAATTAGAAATGGGATAGATTATCTTATAAATCTTAGAATAATTTTATTAATGAAACAACTACAATTCTTGAAACATGAAAATTTGTATTTAATTCATAGAATTGAGGTTTTTATAGATTATGTTTCAAAACTTCCACTGCATAAAGGTTTCAGGAAAACTTTGAGGCTATTAAAAGATTAGCCTTAGCAAAATCTAAAATGATAAAAGAATACTGGATTGTAAGAACTTACTATATTTTCTGAAAATGGAATTATGTAAATTGATATTCAAGCTTCAGGAAGTAAAGCCCAAATATTTTCAGGTTAAACACTTTGTTTTTTACCCTGGTGAAGAAAATGTGTTGTGTAGGTTAATTGGAGGACTCTAGCTCCTTTCATGGCCAGATGAGGGGAGGTCGGTTGCTGGGATGTGGTTAAGGAGACTGCTTGGGGTGATTCTTTGGGAGAAGATTCTAAGTTTTCTTTGGATCATACACTTCTTTGAGGATCTCATTATGCTTGTAATCTGTGGGCCATTGCTCCTGAACAATACAACTTTTCTTCACCCATTTTTTTCTGGTAGATTCAAAGACTTCACAACCCCCAGGTTGAGAACTCTTAGTGGAATGTCTCAGTAGAAGTTCTTTTTCTCTCCCTATTTTGAAGAGGAGAAAGTTGAGACTCAGAAAGGACAGGTAGAATATATATTTGGAGTTTGAACCCTAAGTCTATCTGGCCCCAGTACTTTATATTTTTTCCTATGTGGGAGAAAGGGCAATTCTCTTTTCCATTCCTGGAAATAGCCTTAAAAATTTCCATGCAGCTGAAGGACTTTCCCCTCAGAGGAATTTATATTTATATAAGCTTATATTTATATAAATTAGTTGTATAATTTATATCATATTTATTATTAATGAAATAATTTTTATGGGAATTATTTTCTTCTATCACTTTGTACATAGAATTTAGTTCTTGCAACCTTTTATTCCTTTGCTGAGAAATGTGAATATAAACACTGACAATTCTAAAATTCTTTAGTAACTTGAAAGAATTGAATTTATGTGAAGTAAATCAATCAATCAGAGAACATACATATATTGAGTACCCGCCATATGTCAGATATTATGTAATGATTTTGTTGGGCTGTTTTTTTTTTTTTTTTTTTCAGACACATTTCAACTTTGTTAGTCAATATTAACAGAAAGCACTTGAGGGGATTTTTGTGGGCTTTGCAACCAAATGGCAATGGCAAATTTTGTAAACAAGTGTACAAAAGTGATTCTATTATCATGAAGCTTCCTATTTCATTTAAAAGGCAATATTTAGTATACAAAATTTGGTAAATTAAGATACTAATAATTTATAAACATTTAAAATTAGTGATATCTTATAAAAGAGCTCTGTGATAAAAATCATTTCTTCAAGAAAGAAGTAAACACAATGGGCAAAATGTTTCTTAATTAGCATATATTAGCTGGGAGAAGGGCAGGAAAGTCTTAGAGTATACATTTTTAATACTGAAATGTTTAAAAATTGAAATTTTCAATAATTCCTTATTTCATGGCCATAGAAATCAATTTGACATTGTCAAAGTTTTGTGGTGTGTTACTTAGAGTCCAAGGACATTTACGTTTACTCATCACATCCATTCTGCTCCCAGTGTTTTCACTGGGCAGGATATTCTGTTGTGCTTTCTCCTTCAATTGATTAATTAAAAAGTCAGCACCTAATGCCATGCCACAATGTCTGAGATTCCTTCATGGAGCAACAGAATGTTGATTTTGTTGCAGATGTGGTCTCAGTGTCCGAGGATAAACAGTTCTTGGGATATGGTTGCCATGACTATGCTGTTGCTAGGATAATTCTAACTATCACAAACAATATAATTACAAGAATAATAATCCACATCATTATCCTCCTTGCTTTGCTGTGATGTTTAACAGCTTTTTAGTTTCTCCTTTATCATGTTCTCCATAGTCTGTGGCGTTTAGAACATTTTTTCTATGTTGTTGATCATTTCACCTTGGGTCTCCACCGTGAATGTGTCATGCAGCTCATAGACTCTGGTCTCCAGCTTTATCATGTCCTTGTGAGGAGATGCGATCTCATCGCGAGCTTGTCTAGTAATCTGGAGTCTGATATAATGTTGGATAGGAAGAGTAAGTCTCCCTGATCTCCAGCATGTCCTCCAGCTCCTGCCCAGGAGATCCTCCCACCGCTCTCAGCTGCACTCCCAGAACAGGCTGCGTGCTTGGTGGTTCTTTGCCGTGGTCTCCATAAACAGCTCAGACAGCACCCAGTGGTGGGTTCTGCATATCTGAAGATACCCTGAAGTGGGGTTCACTCTCATTTTGATCAAAGCTTTGTTCAGTGGACTTTAATGTGGCTCAACTTTGATTAGCTATTCTCTTGATTTCTTTACTTAGATCTTCAAGTTCTTCTTTTATGTTTCCTTCTGTGTTTCGTGCAGAAAGTATGATGGTGTGGTTTTTCTTTACTTCTTCAGCATATTGACATATTTTACTGCTACTGTTTCTGATTTCCTCAACCTGATGGAAGAAAATTCTCCATAAAATGGTCCTCTGTGAGTGTCTCCATCACCATCATTTTGCCTACAGGACATAAGTTCCAGCAGCTGGTGTGCATCCTTGCCAGCAGGGGCCACATCCTATTGCTCAGGCCTGTCACACTTCACCTAGAGCTCTCTGGTGGCCAAGTCACTGCCTCAGACCACTGTGTTCTGGCACCCTGACCCCAGCTTAGTCCTGCACTGCCCTGGCAACCCTTCCAGTCAGTAGGGTTTCTATACACCAATAATAAGAACCAAATCAAGAAGGCAATCCCAATCACAACAGCTACAAAAGAAACACAATACCTAGGAATGTATCTAACCAAGCTGGTGAAAGACCTCTACAAGGAAAACTATAAAATACTGATGACAAAAACAAATGAAAAGACATCCCATACTCACGGATCAGAAGAGTTAGTATCATGAAAATGACCATGGTGCCAAAAGCAACCTATAGGTTCAATGCAATCCCTATCAAAATTCCAACATCATTTTTCACAGAATTAGAAAAAAAATTCTAAATTCTTATGGAACCAAAATTAGAGCCTGAAAAGCCAAAGCAATCCTAAGGAAAAAGAACAAAGCTGGAGGCTTCACATTCCCTACTTCAAATCATACTTTAAGTGTATAATCACCAAAACAACATGGTACAAGTATAAATAGGCACATAGATCAAAGGAACAGGACAGAGAACCCCCAAATTAAGCCAGACACAGCTAACTCATCTTTGACAAAGGTGACAGAGACATTTGCTGAGGAAAGGATACCTTTTCAATAAATGGTGTTAGTTACTGGAATGCAGGACCTCTGGATATATATTTTTTTTTCTTAAATTCTAATTCTATGTTTAATCAAAATTTAAATTAACTTGTATTTTTATAAGCTGCAAGGCTCCGAACACAGGGTATGCCAGGAGTTATGGAAATAGCTAACTTTGAGGACCACCATGCTGGTTGTTAGTTTCCTCTCTCATTCTGTTTTCTGCTCTTCTTCGCCCTGCCCTGTTCTTTGGGGGTGGGGGTGTGTCAGGGGAGGTGGAAGTCTGGTCCCTGCATATTGATTTTCCTAGCATCTCTGACCTTCTGTTTTCTGGTTATATTTGGTGGAGTAGCTGGGAAGCTGAGAAGGAGGGGAAGGGAGAGAACCCTTTGTATTTATCCATCCTCTCTCCCACCTTTGCTTACCGTCTGGCAGGGGTGGCTTCCTCTCTTGATTTGCTTTTTCCCCTCTTTCTGTCAGGGGGCCTCCATGTTCCAGCTCTTTCCAGGCCCTGAAGAGTTGTTTTGCCTACTTGCCCTGTCGGACGGAGGGCTGGCACTGACTTCCCACCGTCACTGGGCCCTGGATGCCTTGCCATCCCTTGTTGGCTGCCTTAGCTTTGCCCACACCCCTGTAAATAGTCCTTTATTTTGAATGTGCCATCTGTTGCCTTTAGCATCCTGACTGATAGTGCCAATTAGTCTGTGCCAAGCACTATGCTATGACTTCTACATGGATTATCTCTTATAATAATACCCATCCTATGTGATAATTTTTCATAGTATTCTTATTTTTTAAAAAACTCATCATAAGGAGATGTAGAGAGAGTAACTTGTTTAAGGGACAACACAGTTTGAAAGTGGCATGGCCAGAATTGGCTTAAATTGACACTATATGTCAGGTTTTCTGGGAGGCGACTGAGGCGATGGTTTGCAGGCAGGCAGCATCTTCAGGGTGGACCTCTCAGGACAGACACCTGTAGGAGAATGAGAGTAACTGTACTGGGTAGATGGAGAAGTGAAATTGAATGCAGTGGTGTCAAAAGCCCTAGCTGACCTCATGAGGAGTTTTGAACTGGGAAGGCTTCTAAATTGGGGCAGGCTTTTCCATGCTGGTGTTGACCAGACACTCAATGCAGGCCTTTAACCTTGGGCTCTCCTTAGTCAAAGCAAGTTCCAAAGAGAGAATGTTGAGAGTAGTGACTGCCAACACTTACAGCAGCTGAGGGATGAAGGCCTATTCTAGACAGCAGATCTGGGCAACACACCATGGCACTGTTGAATCACGTAAGGATGTCAGCTCAAATTATGGACCATCTTTGAACATTTTATTAGACTCATATATGTTGTTGGTTTCTCTAGCGTGTGTGTGTGTGTGTGTGTGTGTGTTTACAGCATAATTATTTACCGTTGTTGAAGAATCACTGAAGTAGGAGTTAAGATGTCTGGATTCTAGTTCCTGCTCTGCTGTTGACTATCTATGTGCCTTTGTTCAATTTACTGAATACTTTAAAATCCCAGTTTCCTTATTCATAAATTAAGGAGCTTGGATTAGATTCTCTCTAAGTCTACTTTCAGCTATAAAGTTGTATGTTTCTCTTAATTTGTTAGCTTTCTAAAAGCCAGAAATAGCAAAAGTAAACATGTAGGAATGTTTTTTAAGTAAAGCTGGAGATTATTTCTTGCAACCCTTGGTCAGTGACTTTCTCAAGCTCTCTCAATAAATCATGATGAACCTTATGAAATTCACAGAACCCCAGTATCAACCAGTGTGCTCTCAAGAGCAGAGATGCTTCGTTGCTATCTACAATGTCTTTATTTGGTATATGTGAGATTTTAGAATGCTAGACACTTCTTATTCTTTCTCAGCATAGCTCATACAGATGTTTCATTTTAAGAGTTCTTTTGAAATAATTGCTCACAGGGTCATTGTTGTAGTTGCACAGACATGGTCTTAATTTGGATAGACACAAATATCTTGATCAAAGCAAGAGGGAATGGAAAATGCCCTTGGCTTTCATTGGTGAATTAAAACTGATCCTCAAAGCATAGAAAGGCTAGAGAAACAAACAGAAATTAGACAACAAAAAACAGAATGGAGGTATTGATAATAGAATTCTAAAAAAAATTGAATAAATACTCAGCATTGTGAACTTTAACTAGAACTAACGTAAATGTTTCTTAACAACAGAGTAAAAGCTTAGCTACTGCATCACATAAATATAGAAATCTCTCAGGATTAATTTTTCTGAGCTATAGCAAATGATTCCATGAAAATGGAAAATAACTATTATTGTCAGTCATGTATGGCCCTACCTGTGTGATTTTCCAATGTAAGTCTTGTGGTTGCAACTACTTGAACCATAAATAAATAAATAGGCATACCTTCTCTCTGGCTTCCTTACCTGACTCTCGTTAAACCCTATCAGCAACTGTAGAGGGCCGAAGAAGCAATTTCAATAAATATTTCATTACATGGGAGCCCATTTGCTGGTATTTCAAGTAAATAAGTACATTTTCTCACTCAGTGGACACTAGATGGGAAAACTCTCTGGTTTCCATTTTCAGACTTTCTTCTACTTTCTGAGGAGGTCAGTCATTTTCGTTTTCCAGTGTACAACTCGATTATTTATTGGAGGAAAATGTTTTAAACCAGGAAAAGAAAAAAAAAAAAAAAAAAACCCAACCAAATAATTTATTGAAGTCTTTCTCCTGGCAGATTAATCCCTACCACTTGGCCGGGGCTCTTTCCAGAGTGACCAGACTGGTCAAGCTTAAATTGTACATCCACAAGAAGTTGCATAAATAATCCCCAAATACTGTGCACCTTTTTGCACTCGGTCATCTCCACGACCTTCAAAGCAAATGTCAGAAAGGTAGTAAGAAAAAATATAGCCTGAGACTCTCTAGTTATGGTATTTTCTAATAAATAACAACCTTTTTGGCTCCTTTCATCTAAACACATTTATCAGTTAAGACACATATGCTTCTTCTAGATAGGTGAGTAGAAATATGGCCTTTTTCTTTGAGGGTAACCTGGAAATATAATTAAAAGCATTCTAAGCTCTGTTTAGGAGCTGTGTTCAGAGAGGGAGATAGAGATGCAGAGAGAGTGTTAACTCTTAAGTAAAATTCTTCTTTTCTTTTCTTTATCTTATCAATTTGAACATCATTATGGACTATGGTTCATTTTAATTGCCTCCTTCACAAAGAGCCTGAGTGAGTATGTAGGAGTGGGGTCAAAGAGGAGATTTTCTGAAATATTCTAGCTTCCATCCTGCTTATCCAAAGGATGGACCTTGATTTATGGTATGAGGTAATATGTGTCTGTTCTCTTGGTCCCAGAGAAACAAGAGCTGTCCCATTTAGAGACTTTGACTAGTTACTCTTTGCTCAGCAATTTCAGTCCAAAACTGAAGTCCTATTCTTGTACAAACTCTTTTATACCCTCAAGTTTTCAATTTTGGCTGGAGATTATTACCAATGTTCAAGCTTCCTAGATCAAGAATCATAAAGTTATCCCAAATCTCCTATCTAATTCCCTTCAGCTAGTATGTTATATGCTGTTAGTTCTTTTTGACTAGATCCCTCAAATAATAATTTCCCCCTTTTAAAGAAAAAGTCATGGATTTAGAAAAGGAGACCTGAAATTCTAGTATCTCTGCTCTTCCACTTAATATGGGAACTGGAAAGTTACTGGGTTCTAGTGTTTTTACCCAGAAGTTGAGGAATAGTCACATCCGTTTTGCTGACCTCATAGAAATGTTTTCATTATGAAATGAGTTAGTGTAAATTGTAGATTTTCTCAATTTCTGGAGAGGTACAGAAACCCTATTAAGAGTGCTGTCTTTGGCTCAGTGCCTGTAGCTCAGCGGCCAGGGCACCACACAGATACACTGGAGCTGGTGGGTTCGAATCTAGCCCAGGCCCACCAAACAACAATGACAACTACAACCAAAAAATAGCCGGGTGTTGTGGTGGGTGCCTGTAGTCCCAGCTACTTGGGAGGCTGAGGCAAGAGAATCACTTAAGCTCAAGAGTTTGAGGTTGTTGTGAGCTGTGACGCTACGGTACTCTACAGAGGGCAACATAGTGAGACTCTGCCTCAAAAAAAAAAAAGAAAAAGAAAAAAGATTGCTGTCTTCTTTTGGGCCCCAGAACATGAAACTTCTACTGTTTATGCACCATTCACTCCTGCCCATGCCTTGGCCAAATTAAATAGCTAGCTTACTGTCACTGCAGATTTCAGCCTTGACCACCATGAGGATTAAACTCTCTAGAAGCTGCTCACCACATTGCTTACCCTGTGGACCAAGACAACAGACACATATTACCTCATACCATAACTGCAAAGGTCCTTTCAGGCTGCAGCTGGACCTAATTATTCCAAAGTATCCACAATCCTTGAAGACATCATACAGACTCAATTTGCCTTTTTTCACATCCATGATTTCCTAAACTCCTTACTGGACTGGGCCTTTGTTTTGAAGCATCTGCTGGGAACATCATACCTGATAGGCCTAAAACCAGACTTCATATTTCCTCCTCCTAAGTCGTTTCTTTCCAGTGTCCCTCACCCCAATGAATGGCATCTCCACTCAGTTGCCCAAAGCAGAATCTGGAGTCACCTTGATCTCTGCCCATTATTTAATGAAATACTGAAGGCTTTTGCATCTATCTCCTAAATATATCTATTCACTTTTCTTCATATTCATTGCCTCCCACCCTGTGTCAGGGCATCATCACACCTTACCTGAATTGCTGCAGCAACTTCTTAAATTGTCTATTGGCCTCTGCTTATTCCTCTGCTTCCCCAATTCTGTCTCCACATTCTAGCTGGCATTGTCATCCTAAAGTTCAAAAATGGCCACATCATGACCCTGCTTAAGATGTTTCTGATGGCTTCCAATTGCCTTGAAGATATTGGCAAGAAAACCTCAAATCCTGTAAGGTTAGATTTCTGCCTTTGCCTCTAGCATTCATAATATAGTAAACAGCTTATAAATTCTGGTGATGACTTTCAGTTTCCAAGAATGAGCCATGAGGGGAACTTCACAACGTTGCAATGCTAATCCTTCTCCCTTAGATTGTTTTCTTCCCTTCTTTGCCTCCCAGTCACTCTTTGGAGTTCAGTTTAGATGCTGCTTCTTCTGGAAAGCTTCTCCTGATTACTCAAGTTCTGAGAACACCCCCACTTCTGCTTTCACAACGTGAACCACCTTGTTTGTTACTTGTCTCCTTACCTACCTGTGTCCCTCACCACCTCCACAGAGGCAGAGGGTATGCCTGGCTGCTTGGCCTCTCTATTTCTGGTATTTGGCACAGCATCTAGCACAAAGGTTGCTGAAGTATTTGTTGAGAAAATAACTGAAGAAAATGAATGGCATCTTTCTTTATTTTCCTGGGGAAACAAAGTGACATAGTTTAAAAATCCACTAGGTATGAGAAGTCCACATGGCAGCCCCACTTTTCAGCTATGTGATTGTGAATGTCAACAAACCTCCTTATAGAACAGAATAATAATAAGGATAATAATAATACCTGTCTCAGACTACTTTAAGAGTTGTTTTAATAATGATGAGATAATTCACATGAAGACTCACTATAATGTACAATTCCCTACAAATAAAAAAGTGTGATCACCATAATGATTATGCCTTCACTGGCACATGCATCTATATATCAACTATTTTAGGCCTATTATCTGAATTTAGCCATTAAAAAGGTTCTGTACCATTTGTATCAGTCAGCTATTGCTGCATAATGATCTTCTTGAAAAACTTAATGGTTTAAACAACAGCCGCCTATGTAGTTCACGATTCTGTAGGTTGGTTATTTAGGTTGCTTTCAAGTAGGTAGTTGATCCTGGCTGGGTTCTGTGGATCTATCAGAGCAACTGGGCATGGCTGGTTAGCATGGGTTTGGCTGGAGAGCTTGGTCCTGCTCTCATCCTCCAGCAGGTTACTGTGGGCTTGTTCATGGAGCAGAGGCAGGTCCCCTGAGAGAAAGTGACTTAGCATAGGGTCTCTTGAAGTATAGGCTCTGAATTGGCATGTCACTTCGTCACACTTGGTTAGACGACACAAGTTCAAATTCAGCATCTTTTAGATGGGTAGGGAAATATATTTCACATCTTTTTTGTTTGTTTTTATTTGTCTGTTTTTTTGTTTATTTAGAGACAGAGTCTCACTCTGTAGCCCTGGGTAGAGTGCTATGGTGTTATAGCTCACAGCAACCTCAATGATACTCTTCTCAGCCTCCCAAGTAGCTGAGACCTCAGGCATGTACCACTACACTTAGCTAGTTTTTTCTGTTCTTAGTAGAGAGAGGGTCTAGCTCTTACTCAGGCTGGTCTCAAACTCTTGAGCTCAAGCAATCCACCTGCTTTGCCTCCCAGAGTGTTCGGATTATAGACATTAGCCACTGCCCATCTTATATTCCACCTCTTGATGGGAAACTTCCAAAAACACATTATAAAGAGGTGTGGATATGGGGAAGGAAATAATTGTGGCCATTTTGCAAACAATGCATTGTACACTGTCAGCATCTTCTCCTCATTATTTACCGAGTCACAAATCTCACCATGCTACTTCTTACTCTAAAACCAGCCAGGGACTCTTCATTGCCTATAAATAAATAAAGTACAACCTTCTAGCAAAGACATCTATGAATTCCCACATTGACCTTATCTGCCTGGTTTTTTCTTCTGAAGAAGTAGAACTTTTCTTATATGCCCAACAAACCAGCTGTGCTGTTTCTGGCCTCTGCGCTTCACGCTCTTCCTTTGCCCTGAGATCTCCCACCTTTCCTTGCCTGGATAATTTCACTCATTCTAATAATAAAAACAATACCTCTCATTATATTTGAGGCATTGACTGTTCTGAATGTCTCATATGTGTATATATTATCCTATGAAGGAGGTACTATTTTTTATCTCCTTCTTGCAGATAAGGAAACTGGGGCACTGAAAAGTTAAGAAATGTGTCCAAAGTCACTCAGCTCTAAGTCTGGTTCCAGAATCAGGATCTGGAGTTTGTGCATTTAATTTCCTGGGCCTCGGACGTCTTCAGAATTAACTCAGTTTGGTGTTTCCCCACATGTATCTTGACATTTTCTGTGTTCAATTATCTGTCTGAGTGTCTGATCCCTCTGAGTGACAAGCTTCTTTAAGAACACAGAACATGTCTCACCTTTGGAACCACTGAATCCAATGCAGAATCATGACTGTGTTGCCCTTTCCACACTTACCATTAAAAAAAAAATCTCTGCTTCATCTTGGTTGAAAAAAAATCAGAGTGAAGACTATTAATCCTCAGCATCTCCAAGAAAGAAATGACGAGTGGGAAGCTTTATCTCATTTTGCAAACAGGAAATTCAGGCGTGTGGAGATGAAATCACTCAGCGCTGCGCCAGGTTCTTTTTTGGGTTTTCCGATCCCTAGTTTTGTGTTCTATCTACCAAAAAGTGGCATTTGCCTATGAAGTGCAGCTGACGGTTGCTTACTTTCCCCCAGAACAAAGTTAAAAAACATAACAATTAAGTTAAATCACCCAAGAGGGATGTTGCCTTCCATTGTAAAGTTTCAAGGGAACAAACTTTTGGGGAAGCTTTTTTCCCCCCTGGGGCACAGTGCTTTCTTCTCAGTCAGTGGAATATATTGTGTCTGATGGAGCAAAAAATTGTTTTTAAGAAACCCTGCACCAATCTGTCTGCCCCAGCTCAGACACATGCTCACACAGAAAATTAAATTCACAGAAATGAGAGCAAATCAAGAGAACCCAAGGAGCATGTCTTCTGTTTCCCAGAATCATTCTCCGGTGTAGTTAGTGGCCTGTAGGGTGAAAGGGGGATGGGAGGAGAGGACTGGTTGAATGCAACTGATTTTTCATGTCTCTTTGTTTATTTCACCAAAGCTGCACAAAGAAGTTAGCGTTATGCACATTTCTCCTACCTGGTTTTCATCCATGAGGTAAGCGTTATCAGAACTTCAGAGAGTTAAAACACTTTTTCTTTTTTCTGGTTTGAGCTTCATGACTACCACTTGCTTCATTAACAGCAGTAACTCCATAGGTGTAAAGCTTGCTTGAAATGGTAAGTACTACAAGAAAGTGAAGAGGGGAGGAGAAATGAAAGAAGAGGCTGGAGAAACAGTGCTATCCAAATACATGCACGGAGCAGAGAATCCACAGGATGGATGATTGTTCTCCATTTAAAATGTTTTTCCTCTTAAAAGGTTTTTTGGCATTTAGCATAGATTTTATTATTTCTTAAATCATAATCCTTAAGTCTCCTTGTAACCAGATCTTATGGTCATATTATTTTGATCATGCCTTGGAATTTTTCTTCATATTATATTTGTTTGGTGGTGTTTTTGTTTCCTAGTGACTTCCCAATTTTGTAGCCTTCCCTGGGCTCACATTTCTTTAAATGTTATTGGCCAGTATAACCATTTACTCCAGTACTGGGGTATAATCTGTAAGAGGGGGACTTTGGCATGTCCTGTAAACCATGCACTTAATAAATCTTAAATGAGGATAATGAAGACAATTCTGTACATAGTGACCTTTCTTAGTAATCTATTTTCCTTAAAATGATTATATTTGCTTCAGTGACTCAAAACATTCCTTCCTCCCCAGTCCCCACTATCTTTAGAAGAACAAAACACCTTCCAGATTTCCTTATTTTCTACCCTTGAATTAAGAGTTTGAGAAGCTGGGAGCCAAGCTCCTCCGGCCATTGTGTGCAATGATGAAGCTGCTGAGAACTGGCAATTAAAGCTCGCCAGCTCCTCGCTCTGCCTCCGATTCCTCCACCCGATCTCTTCTCACCTCTATTCTCAGAATGGCTGGTTTGTTATGAAACTAATTCTTTTCTAGGCCAAGTTTCCTCTGAACAGGGTGCAAAGGCATATGATCCTGTGGATTAGAAGTGGGTTGTCATCAAAATGATACAGCTCTGTTCTTCTCTGTTCCTTTCTTGGAATGGCTGAGAACAGACTTGCGAAGAGAAAAACTTGTTGGCGTTTGGGAGCTGCCAGGTTTTAGAGAGCCCAATTATGTCTTTTTGGAACTAGCATTTCTTTAATAGAGTTTAATTTAAAAGTGTGTTTTTTTTTTCATTTTTGACATTTCTTGTAGTTTTCAGTTTGAAAAGATGAGGATATGTTTACTCATTGGGAAAATAAAAACAGACTGTGTACGAGTCAGCAGGGTCAGCTGCCTGCTTGCGGTGAGATTTGAGTGGCCGTCAGATGACCCTTTATGTTCCAAAGTGCACCCGTGTTGTTGTCCTAGTCCTGCAAATGCCCCCACTGCTGTGCCTTTGCTTCAGCTCACTGTATTTCTGCCAGGGCACCAGTTTACTTTGAGGCTCAGCACTTAGTACATTTACCTCGAGTACCTGCAAGATCCCTAAGAAAATCATTCCTCCTCCATTATGAAGGGCTGATTACAGCCGAGCTGCCGGACTGTGCCAGCAAACCTAGCCCGGCCTCCCCACCAGGGGGATTGGTGCAGGTATGGGAGCACAGCCTTATAGAAGAGATGTAAGGGGATTTCTCCTGGATTTAACAAATAATTGGGAAGAAGTGTTTTTTATTTCCCCACCCCAGAAACTATTAGACATCTGATCTCTTCCTCCACTGGAGTTGGTGGGAGGATGTGATATGTGTGATCACAGCCTTCATTTTCTATAACGTAAGTTGGGATTGAGGAGACCATTGAGTGGATCCTGAGCTTGGCGCTGAAAATGTGGAAATTGGGACAGAGAGACAGTAAGAGGCTGGGCACTGAGTGACCAGTGGCTTTGAACATTTGATCAAGCCTCCCCTGAACTCGTTGCTACTGGTGTACATGTTACCACTACTAGTCACTTGATCATTGTCTGTTTGGGCCACATGTATGGTGCATATTTTTATCTATTAAAAAAAAAAAAATCCCTGTTTCTTTAGTTCCAAAGAGCCCCTGGGGGTCTGCTGCAGCTCCCAGGCCTGCATCCCAGCACTGCTTCCTGCCTTCCCTGGGGTTGGTCTCCAGGGCACGTCCTTTGAAACAACCTGCGCAGGAAGGGCCATCTCAGAGTCTTCTTTCTGGGGACTCGAACATGACAGAGGAAACTCCTTTCAGGAAGAATGATTTTCATGGGCTCAGCCCTAATTAAAATAAAACAAAATAAAACAATTTTGTTGTTTCTCATTTTTGCAAAGTCTTGGAAATGGGTCTGTTGGATCTTGCTTCAAAATCCCACAGTTAACCAGGGAGGTTGAGTTATCTCAGCAGGCAGCAAGAGGAAGAAACAATCAGGATAGACCACTGTCTTCTAAAATCACTGATCAAATTTGTGTTTTATTTTTCATCTTTGACATATTTATGTCCGCATTAAACCATCACCACAATCAAGGTACTTTGGTAGTTCCTCCCTCTTACCCATTCCTTCACCCTCATGCAACTAGGAATCTTCTTCTTGTCACTATAGATTCCTTTGCATTTTTTAGAATTTTATGTAAATGGAATCATGCAGCATGTATTCTTTTGGTTTGCCTTATTTCACTCAGCATAATTGTTCTGAGATTCATCCATGCTGCATGTATCCATTCTTCAACAACTTGTTTATTCATTCACTTCTTGACACACACTTGGGCTGTTTACAGTTTGGGCCTGTTATAAATAAGTGACTATGAATGTTTAGGGATAAGTCTTTGTATACACATATGTTTCATTTCTCTTGGCTAAATACCCAGGAGTGAAATGGCTGGATTGTACAGGTGGTATATGCTCAACTTTTTAAGAAGCTGCCAAACTATTTTCTATGGTTGGCTCACTTTTCATCCCCACCAGGGGTGTGAGAGTTCTAGTCCCTCCACGTGTGCACTGCTCTTTCTTTTTCAATGTTAACTGCTCTAGAGGGAAGTGGTGTCATCTTGCTGATGTTTGCCCTTCCCTAGTGACTAATGATGCTGAGCTTCTTTGCATGTGGTTATTTGCCATCCATAGATCTTTTTTGGTGAAATATATGTTCATCTATTTTGCTCATTATTTAATTTGGTTATTTATTATCTTTATTATTAAGTTTTAAGAGATTTTAAAAAATAATATATTCTGATATATATATATATATATATATATTTTTTTTTTTTTATCAGATAATGTGCTTTGAAAATATTTTCTTCCGGTGTGGCTTTCTTTTCAATTCTTAACAGTGTCTTTCACAGTAGAAAATGTTTTAATTTGATTTAATCCAATTTATTAATTTTTTGTTGTATGGATTATGCTTTTGGTGTCAAAAGAGATTTTTGTATAACCCAAAGCCACAAAGATTTTCTTCTATGCTTTCGTGTAGAAGTTTTATAGTTTTAGGTTTTACATTTAGGTCTATGATCCATTTATTTTTAATTTTTATATGATCCATTTTAAGTTAATTTTTGTATATGGTGCAAGATATGGATTGAAATTCATTTTTTTTGCATATGGATATCCAAGTGTTCCAGCACCATGTGCTGAAATCGCTTGTCTAATTTTAAAATATGGAACACATAATTCCAGTGTGGTCCATAGACTGTCTCAGCATAGTCATTCCTAGTGTTTGTTAAAAATGCAAATTCCTAGGTCTCACACCAGCCCTTTGAATTAAAATCTGAATGCAAATATCTGAGGTGGTTCTTGTGGACACTAAACTCTGGGAACATGTGGCATAATGTGATCATTACTCGTTAACACTTCACTTCTGGTCAGGACTACCTTCATTAAAGCTCAAAAGAGACATAATTTAGAAAAAGTTCAACCAAAACTCAATTTTTTGGGGAGCAAAGGGCAAACCCTCCACACTTAATAAAAACCAATGGGAAAAAACAAAAGTAGTAAAAAATAGAAGGAGCAACCTCAGTATTAAAAAGTATCAAACAGCAATGAATGTACCAACATATATAAAAATTTTCTAAATATTAGAAAAATTTTAAATGATTTAAAAGACAAGTAATAACTTCAGAAATAGTTTTTAATAGGACATGTGATTAATTTTTAACCCTACAGAGATAAAAGATCATTTACGAAGGAGTAAAAAAATCACTGTGGAGTCCATAAAAGGACAAAGAACAGAAAATATGGCACTGAAATTAGATTGAGGAAATATTATTTAGCCAGCAAGATTATTTAGAAAAATGATTTTTATGATGAGGGAGAAATGCTTGTGGTGAAAGCCCTGAATATAAAGCCATTATTTTGTATGTCTTCATGTATGTAACACCAGGCTTAAGAAATACCAAGTGAAATACTCTCTTGGATAATAGTTTCTACTATCCTCAGTGATAATCTGGGATATAATCTGAAAGAAAAGAAAAACCTATTTCTTCTTCTTTTTTTTTTTGCAGTTTTTGGCTGGGGCTGGGTTTGAACCCACCACCCCTGGCATATGGGGCGGGGCGTCCTATTCCTTTGAGCCACAGGCACCGCCCCCTATTTCCTCTTTCTTTTCATTTTTTTGAGACAGAGTCTCCAGCTGTCACCCTGGGTAGAGTGCCTCACAGCTCTCAGCAACGTCAAACTCTGGGGCTTAAGCCATCCTCTCTCCTCAGCCTCCTGAGTAGCAGGGACTACAGGCACCCACCCCAATGCTCAGCTATTTTTAGAGACTGGGTCTTGCTCTTGCTCCGGGTGGTCTTGAACTCCTGAGCTCAGGCGACCCACCCGCCTCGGGGTCCCAGATCGCTGGCATTACAGGCACGAGCCACCGCCTGGCCCCAGGCCTATTTCTTAGTTAGGAAAGATCTTAAATGATTTCCTTGGTGAAGTCAGGCCTTGGCAGAGAGTGCGAGAGATGGGCCACGGGAAAGGCAGCTGAAGGGGCTGGAGGCAGGTTTTGCACAAAGTCGCCTTAAACCAGAAGGCAGAGGTCTGAGCTCCAGTCGGCGAGTCTGAAGAGCTGAGTCTGGGAGGCAGCAGAGGCGGGCAGATCCTAACGCCCGTCGCAGCCGGTGGTCCTGATCCAGTGTGGCTGCTGTCAGAGAGCCCTTCTCTCGAGTCAAAAAGTGAGTGGGGAGCGGAGGAAATGAGTGAAAGCTGCGAACAGCCCTTTCTACTGACCCCGAGCCACCGGGTCACGAAACGTCTGTTCACAGACCCTCAAGTGTCGCTTTGTTTGCACCATCCTTCCTGCACAGCTCAAAAACGAAATCTAAAATATTTCACCAAACCGGAGACCTACTCCTATCTTCTGGGTTTGTACTTCTGAACTGAAATTGAACTCTGGAACTTTAGTTCACATGACATCAGAACAATGTAACTTTTTGTTTTGAAGAAGAGTGGCTTTAAAAGTCTCATAAATGAGCCCTGTCTGTTCTCGGATATCGAGTAGCACTCACAGACGCCAGCACCTAAATTTTGCATAATAGGGAATAAATAAATGTTAAAGAAGCAGAAACATATATACCTCAGGTTATGCACAAGATCAGAAAATGTATTTATCTTTTAAAAATCTCATATTGGAAATTGCAAAAAAAAAAAAAAAAAAAAAAAAAGGATATTAAAAGACAAAGCAGATCTGATCCAGTATAACACATTACTTACTCTGAAAAAAGTAAATTACAACGTCAGGTAGGAGCAGAGCTATTTCTGAAGTACAACAAAGTCTACTGGAAAGAATTTTATACATTTGTTCTTTGGATGCTTGTACACTTTTAAATTCTAGGTAGTATAGGACAAAATGTTCCTACAGTCTTCTTTTGTTATCGGTACTAAAATAACTGTCATCAAAGCAGCTATCAGATATCTAAAGAACGCAGAACTTATCTCATAAACGCAACTAACATAAATAAATTCGTGTAAAAAAGCTTTCTCTGGCTTGCTAGAAAAATAATACAGAGTGACTGTTAGCAAGAAAATCTAGGCAACTTCTCCAAAATAGCAACAGGCAAGGGTTTCTTAAGGAAACCCAGAGGAGGTTAAAAAATAGATTTAAGGATCGATCCAAGTTATTTTCACTATTTTTGTGGAACCTCTTTTCAAGACCAAGAATTGAAACATGTAGTACAATGATTATAATTCTACTTAAAGGAAGAACAGAATCTGAATATCTGAAATAAGAACAGGACTATGCAAATGCAGTCTCATTGCTTCAGATTTCAAAATAGATACTACTAGATTTCTCTGACACAAAATACTTGCACATTAATTTCACTTATGTGTATTAGTATTAAGGGTGCCAAAAAAGTAAAATAAAGTTTAAAAGATGTATTATTAAAAGATCATTAAGCTCTGGATTTCAACTGACCTTTAAGAATAGACATTCTATCTTACCTAGTTTCATAGACTTGAAAACTGTGTTTAGTCTCTGAGAGAATCACAAAATTATTGTCCCTAAACAAAACAAAAACAAGCAAACAAAAAAATCCCAATCTTTAACCTTCTATCATGCTGTTCCTCATAGAAAAATTTTCAGCATTTGGTTAAAAAAAAATTGGTTAAGAGATAGTAAGAAAGGTACCCCCTTCCATTTCAAATCAACAGTCATATATCAAATGCCGAATTACTGCCTATATTGAGCACTTGAAAAAATGAAAAAGATGAGACTAATATAATTTCCATCCATGGATCCACTATTTTATGTTTGGTAGCATGCAGTTACATTATCTTGCTTTGTCCTCCGTGGGAGTCCATGAGATAGATATTTTCCCCCCATATTATAGATGATAAAACTGAAATAAAAATGTCACTTGCCCCAGTTCATACTTTTAGTAGAGCTAAGACTATAGCTCAGGTATTTTTTGACTCTCAGTTCTTTTCCCTTTTGATTATTCAAAGGCATATGTTTTCCCTAATGTTTTCAGTCAAGATAAACCATGTAGCTATTTCAGTTTAGAAGTCTCTCTAGTCCAAAGTAAGAATTCCTACACCTCGTCTAAAATTCACTCACCATTTCAATACCATAGGATCAGGAAATTATTCAATTTGTGAGGAAATCCGTGCACCTGTGGATTTCATCGTTTGTGCTAGATGAATAGGTGAGGTTGGATTTGATTTGCTCCCTGACTGAACTCTAAAATTGGGATTTAAAATGGATATATAATCTCACTCTGATTCCATTTCTCATGTAATGCTGCCTAATGGCTAGGCACATCTCAGAAATGTATTTAAAGTAATAACATGTCCTTTTATCCAATAACATCAAACTGAGATCTTTTTTGTTCACTTTTACCAGACCTCTAACCTTTAAAGGTGAGTCAGGCCGCTGCAGAAAGCCTGATCTTATTTTCTGCCCCTGGCAAGACTTTTTCAAGTTCATCTTTTTTCCCTTCTCTCAAAATCTGATGAAAAATGAAATGTCAGGAAAACAAGCTCTTGGGCTAAAAAACTTGTGTCTGTCCCTGTGACAGATGTCAGTTTGAAAGGTTTCTGGTCACCTGTCTGAAATACACTAGTGTGATCTGTGCTCACATAGACTGGACCTCACACCGTAAGTTTTACTTTTAAAAAATCCTTGAGAAAGAATTAAATGACTTCAAGTCATTGCCTTTTCCATTTTATTTTAATTTTCATTAATGAACCAAGGGGGATAGGTGTGAAGAGAGAAAGAGGAAGAGAGAGAAAGAGAGAGTTTTATAAAGGGCAGCTTGACCTTTGGGTGCCCCTGGCAGGGAACCAATCAGCATTCTTGTAATCTAAACACAGATGCCTGAAGCTAAACAAATACTATGCTTGTGAACGAGAATTCAGTGTGCTGTCAAAATACAGTGAAGATCAGTACACTACTGCTTTAACAAAATATCATGCATTAAATTTTAAATGTTTATGATTAATCAAAAAGTGATGTTAACCAACATGATGTCTCAATAGTGACTCAGTTTAGTAACAAGTATTTCCAGCCAAAAATTCATTGGTTTTTGAAAAGTCCTGTATTCTAACTCCATCCTGGACATGACTCCCTAATATTTTATTCTAGAAACACCACGGATATTATGGTACAAGTCAGTAGTTTGTAATGACTAATTAATGGGGTTGAACTCTGTTCTCTTTCTAGATTAGTTATACAATGTTTGAATTATTTATCACAGTGATTAAAAAAGTGTCCTCCCTTCCCCTTTTTTTTTTTTTGATGAACCTTTATCACAACCCAGGCAATTCAAAGATTAAAATAAATCATCAATTTGGGAGTAATTTCAGGGCTTTGTCCCATAACCAAGATGATAAAAGATTACAGTTCCAAAAGCGTGTTTATCAAATCTACCACACGGAATGAGAGGCCAGGTCAGAAGAGATGGGAGAACCCCTGGAATATGAACCCAGAAACTTTAAGAGTATAATAGGAATGTGAGTTTTTTCTTTTTTCTTTGCTTGACTTTTTAAGTATATAACATGTCCTTTGTTTCAAGTAGGCCCACCCTTAACTTAAAGGTAAATTTCTTGAGGGTATATTACCGTATCCCTGCCTGGAACAAGGTTATGAATGTATGTGGCAGACTTGGTGGGGGGGAAGGCGTGGACCTGAAAGACACTGAGCTACCTTGAAGTAGAGGGAATATCTGACCTCGGCAATGATCTGTGAAATAGCTGTGAAACTTCTTTACCTCATACAGCTGTGCTTCAGAGCAGAACCTCTCAAAGGCGCATCTGCTCATGAATCACCTGTGTCTTGTTAACATGCAGATTCAGATTCACTAGTCTGGGTGGGGCCTGAGCATCTGTACTCCTGACAGATTCTTGGTGGGGCAGGTGCTACGAAGCCTGGGCCTTGTCTTGAGTGCTAAGCTTATGGGTGACCCTCACTTCTTAGGTCCCCACTAGAGGGGGTATCAAATATTTCAAAAGATTTGCAAGTAGTTCTGACATTCAAAAAGACTATCTCATTTTTTAAAAAATCTTCCTCCTGACATATGTTCTCAATGTTATGATCTGTTTTCTATGTGTCTATGTCTTGATCGCTTTTTAGGAACTTTCAAATTTTAATATAACTGTAGTCACACTGTCTCAGAGCGACCTTACTGCATCAGAAACAGCACTAGGTCTGTGTGAAGCCTCTTCTTAAATCATCAGCTTCTCGCCAGATCACAGCCTTGGTGAGAGTATTTTGTGTATTTTGTAGCCTGTTGGGGGATCTCATCAATACAGACACATCTCTTCCTTGCTGTACAGCAGTCAGTCTGCACAGAACTCACTTTCAAGGCTAAGAAGCACCCAGAGGAAGAGCAGTTAAAAACAAGAGTGGTCAGAACTATCAAGAGTGTTTAGACCCAGATAACCGCAAACATCCTGGAATTTACTTAAGCATGTCTGATTTCCCAGTGAGTCATGTTTATAGCTCTGGATGTAAGTTTACTTTCCCTTCATTTTTTTCCCTTGATCACTCATGCAGTAGAAAGCGGAAACAAAATCTTCCATGGCAATTAAAGTGCCAATACTTGTGTGGCTACGTGTTCCCGCTCCCAATAGGGAGTGATCTGGCCATTAGTCAAACAAAGCTGTACCAATTTTCTCTTGCTCATTACTTATTTGTACTATGGACATCCTTATGGCGTACCATACAGCTGGATGCAGGGAACTAATATTGAAGAGAAGGCTAGATTTAGCTTCCCTGAGAGAAAATGCACTGTATTTCATGCTTAATTTTCATTCTGTGTTTGTTAGACATACACGTGGGTGGCTGAGATTTTCATTCCAGTGTATTTGTAACTGTGCATTCCACTACATATTATTTTTATCCTTGATAAAGATTCTTACTCTCTTTTCTGTGGAATGCAAAGATTGTTTTAAGCAATCTTTGAAAAGTATTTGCTAATTGTTTTTAAAAAGGCTGAAGGTATTTTCTGCCCTAAGGGTGCAGGAGCCATTGCTACCTTATATCAGAAGAACCAGACCGCAAGTTGAGTTGCCTATCACGCGTGAGGCTTTATGGATTACCGTGCCACCTCTTTCGTGAAAGCCTTTATTTTATGTTGTAAACTTCATCTGGTGGGTCAGCCGGACACTCCTTAGCACATGATTGTTGATTAGAACCAGAAATACAGATTTCACAACAGCTATCAAGTAGACTCTCAATAGCACTACTCTGAATAAATCTTCCTCTGTAAGAAAACTGCATCAACCTTTTTGATGAATGTTCTGGAGGAAAAAAAGGGGGGGGGGCACATGGCAATTGTGAAAACAGATTTTTCTGGCTGAAATTAATAATTCCAAGCAGCACTAAAATTAATTACTCTGTGGTTATAAGTAGGCAGTGGATTTATGGTAAATGACAGAGTGTTTGCAAATTTCCCTGACTACTCGATTAGAAAATGCACAAGTGGCGGCGTCAGCCGAGCATGCATTATTTAAGTGGTTGGTGTCTGGCGACAATCTGGAAACTGCAATTGTTGTGGTTGCCGTAGGAAAATTCGCACTTTCTGAGAGAAATTCTTTCACCTTTGTGCGCCCACAGCATGGATCTCTCCTCGTGGCAGCTGTAGGAAACACAGGAACTCCGTGACCTGGAAAATGTGGGACAACTGCCACAAGGTGACCCTGGAAGGCTGGGGTAGGCCCAATTAATTTAAAATTTTGCTTGGCCTTGTCTCTTCCAATTTTCTAAATCCTCTGGAAAAATGATTAATGCGTACACTGCCAATGCGAAAATATTTTTGACCCTATTAAAGTCGACCAAGGGTAAACCAAGTGTAGGCTGGCATTGTATCAAACTAGCTTTATTAAATTTGATTGGAGGTTTGTATGAGGAAGGGACAGACAAGGACATTATTTTGCACAGCGGCTCTCTTTTAAATGAAAATATCAAGAGGAATACAAAGTAGTGATATGCTCTGGACAGGAGTCATTTTAAATACAGGAAAATATCACAAAGAACTTTGTCTAAAAGGTAAGCCGTATTTGCTAGAAAATTTTCTGCTGTCTTATTGCTAGGCTGGTCAATTACCAATGAGGATGTTTTAATTTATGGAAGGCTCATGGAAGCCTAATATTTCTTTATTTATAAATGAGCCAGTTCAACCTTGCTTTCTTCAACTGTCATTGAATTCTACCACCTAAAGTTATCTGTCTGCATTTTGTACCTTAGCAGAACAGAGCTCAATCTTATAGTATTTCCCTGATATATATATATCTCCTACATAATTATCTAGTTAATTAATAAAGGGATTGATTTGTTTTGGTTATGTGGTTTTGAATTAAAATGGCACAATTCTGGCACAATTTCAAAGGATGGAACATATCACAGGCATTTCATTCTTCTCCAAGAAAGAAAAGTCTGTTTAATTGTCACAAAATACATAGTTAACTTAGAAGCCCACACTCAGATGTCACATGTGATATTTTTCTACAGTTTTTTCAAGCCCAGGAGATAGTCAACCACATGGAATGTTATCGTAAAGAGTACATGTCATACATTTATCATGGGGAAAGTATTATAGTCTCCTTCATCCCAGGGGTGGATCTTGCTGACCTCGATACACCTGGCATGCAGTGTGACTGGCAGGAATCAGCTATGACTATATAACAAAGAAAGAGTAGAGCTATCACTGGAATGACAGTGTAACTAATGGTAATAGCACCGTGATTGTTCTAAAATACATGAGTCATTTTTAGGTACTGTAGTCTAGCAAGCCTGGATATGGAGATTAGGTAGTCATAGGATTAAAAAAAAATCCATGACTTGAGATATTAGCTTTGCCTCAGACTTTCTCACTGAAATACATCAATGAACTATTTATAAGACTTGTCATAAGATTGTATCACTCTTCACCCCAGCCTTCCTCGTCTGTAGTGTCTCTTCCTACGGGAAGCTTATGTCTTCCTGCCCTGTTTAACTCAGGTGTGACATTTTCGCCAATGAAATAAGAGCACAAGTGGGATATGTTACCTTCAGGCAGCGGGTTGAGGAATCGGGGGTTGCTTTGCCTGTTCTGAATGGCAGTTGGCAAAGTTCCAGGTAAAGGGCAAAGTGGAACCACATTATGGTCGACTCACACTGAACACAGGAGTGTGGAGGAATGCCGACCCTTGTGGTCATTAGCCATTGAGATTTGTGATTGTGTGCTAACTCCTGGAAAGCACAGCTTATCCTGGCTTACACAGAGGTAACTGCATCCTGCCGGCGTGAGTTAAAGATGATGAGGTTAGTTATGTCTCCATCAGCGTTGAGAAAAAATCAGTTCTTCCCTTCCCATGACCAAGTCAGGAACTGACTTGCTCCCCTACCCCTATCTTCTTCTTTTCCCTTTAGTGGACAGAGCAAACCTCCTGACTGATGGTCAAGGCCTCCCTTGTGCTCTGGATCCCGTCTCCTCTCACACACTGGTGGCCTGTCCTCCTTTGTCATCCATTCTACCCTACGACATCAATCTTCTAATGGCCCATTCGGGAAAACTGACATGTTTTTCCTAGCTCCACTTTCCCCTCGGCTTGTCCCTTCTCATTTCTTTCTCCTCATTCTCACCCAAACATGAGAACTCTTTAGTCTGTCTCTGCTTCCCCATCTCCCATTCAGTCTCTAGCCTGCCCTAAGTTGCTCTTGTCGAGATCACCAAATACTTATGTGTTTTCTAGTCCATGGGACATTTTTACGGGCTAATTTTACTCAGCTTAGCAGAATCTCACTGAATTGACCTTCCCTCCCTCATGAAGCTCTCTTCCCGCACACCCTTTGGTTTTATTCTCTGCCCCTTCATAGTTGAATATTTTCCTCCTTTACTCATCTAAGCAGTAGAACTCCTATGGGTCAGTATTGAGTTCTCTTTCTTTCTTTTCATTTATTATCTTTGTGTACTGGATTTGGTCTCATGAAAATTTCCATTATCATGGGAGTTGACATTTTGAAGTCCTCGCCTAAAAATGATTATAAAAGCCTTGTTGATGGACACTTTTGTATTCCCCACTTTATAACATCCCTTATGAAAATTAAGGTGAATTTGTTTATTGCAGCCCTATTCATAGTTGCTAAGTCATGGAAAAAGCCCAAGTGCCCATCTATCCATGAATGGATTAATAAATTGTGATATATGTACACCATGGAATATTATGCAGCCTTCAAGAAAGATGTAGACTTTACCTCTTTTATGTTTACATGGATGGAACTTGAAAATATTCTTCTTAGTAAAGTATCTCAAGAA
>CAUYPK010105491.1:0-17260 GCA_963574355.1 Loris lydekkerianus
TCAAGAATGGAAGAAAAAGTATCCAATGTACTCAGCCCTACTACAAAACTAATTTATGGCTTTCACATGAAAGCTATAACCCAGTTACAACCTAAGAGTAGTAAGAAGGGGGAAAGGGAGGGGAGGGAGAGTAAGGTGGGCAGAGAGGGGTTTGGTGGGATTACACCTGTGGTGCATCTTACAAGGGTATATATGAAACTTAGTAAATGTGGAATGTCTTAGAACTTAGTAAATGTGGAATGTCTTAGCACAATAACTAAGAAAATGCCAGGAAAATAACTAAGAAAATGCCAGAAAGGCTATGTTAACCAGTGTGATGAAAATGTGTCAAATGGTCTATGAAACTAGTATATGGTGCCCCATGACTAATGACATTAATGTACACAGCTATGATTTAATAAAAAATAAATAAATAAAAATTAAAAAAAAGAAAAAACACCCAATGGAAATGGAAAAGGATGAGGGCATCCCAAATGATGCTGATGTTTAACAGGATACTCTTTCCTTTACAGCTCAGGCTCCTTGTTTCCTGTTATTAACCCAGGATGATATATTAATCACCTGGTGTTAAGTTCGACCTGATTCCTTGTCTCCATAAGCATCTTCTTCCCTTACTGGGATGCTACATTCCATTCCCATCCTGATTTTTTACCATTATCCCTAACTGCCAAGTTTAGTTTGTTCTTGGAATCTACAAAGGAAAATCTTCATTTCTTAGTCTTAAAGAATTAAGTAGCTAGAATTCAATCCTCACGTAAATCAAAACCAAGTCTCATACGGAGCATTTAAACTATGTGGGGACATGATTTTTTACTTGTCACAGTAACTGGAGGGGCACTACTTGGCATTCAGTGGGTCAAGGCCCTAAAATTCACTGAACAGTCCTGCCCAAGGAAGAATTAAGTCACCCAAAATGCCAATAGTGCTCTTACTGAGAAACATCTTACCTGTGGATGGCAACTGTCTGTCACATCCAAACCCCTTGCTTTTCCCCACACCAACATTACCATTAATGAATACATGCCACTGAGTTAAATGTGGCCTCAAAATATTTATCAACTTAGGAATCCAAACATGCATTGTCATCATATTTTACATGGAAGATACACTGTTTTGCCTTTCTTGCCCTTACCTTTTTCTTTTTAGCGTGGCTCTTGAGATGAAGTCTCCACCTAGCACTTCCACACTTTTTCATTTTCTCTATCTGTAACCATGCCTTGGTCATCTGTTCTCCAAGTCCTTGTAAGACAGCTGCCCTTTCAGCGATGTGAGATCTGTGGCCAAGACCCTGTAGTATCCCAATAGGTCTCTCTTGACAGTAGCTGCCTGGCAGCATTAAGCTACACCCTCTAGTGGAGAAATCACACATAGTATATTGAACTTTTCTCATCCTGTACTGATCAGAACTTCCAGATTTTACCGAAAGCACAGAAAATCCAACTCAAAGTGACTAAATTAAAATAAATAAATAAATAGGAGTGGGCAAGGGATGGAAATGATGAGGGATTCTTTTATGGTTCCTATACATGAGAAGTCCAGAGGAATCTCTGAATTCAAACATAGCTGGATATCCAGGGTTTCCAAAAATTTTTCTAGATATTCCTTCATCTCTTGGATCTATCTATATTTTCTTTAATGTTGTTTTTATTCACATACATGCTTTTCTAATTAACTCTACCCCCACCTCCATTCCTCGTGGTATACCTGGCACCTATACAGATATAATTTCAGGGAAAGAGAAGCTTTCCTTTTCTAAAACTTATAACAAAGGTTTGAGTCTTGTGATACTGTCTTGGATAAAAAGTTTATTCTTGAACTACAAGCATCTGTAACCCTTATTGAAAACGACTGAAGTACAAGGCCCTATAAGAACCCAAAGCAGGTCAGCATTACTGTATGGATAAGAGGATAAATGATTGTTTCCCAAAGGAATACTGAGACACGAATGCAAGAAGAAGTTGATGCAGCTCAAGCAAACAACAGGTGTTTTGATACTCTCCTTTCTGTATGCCATTCTAGAGTATAAGATCGTCCTCAGGCCAATCAATCACATTCTATTTTGCTGCCCTTAACAGCAGTTGTCTATTTTGCCAATTTCTGTCATAATATGCCATGATACTCCCAGAAGATGGAACACTTTTAGTTTGGTAAAAAGCATGAAAATGTCACTCAGAGATATTGGCCTTCTGAAGCACATTCTTAGATCCCCAAGGACCCCAAAGTGACTTGACCTTTCATTTCATAAATCATAGGAAGTTTGGTTTCTCCCAATTTCAGAGGAGCCTAAGGCATTTATGTTCTCAGGATAACTACTTGCTCTGTACCTCTAATTGTGAAGTATGCTCCCATCAACACCTTTCACCTTGTGATATTACCGCCTCATCCCTAACCACTTTGGTGCATGTGGGGAGACTCTCAGCATCTTTCTTCATTCCTCAAACACCTTTGAGGCTATTCAACGTTACAAGCATCTTCTGAAAGTTTAGGGTAATGGAATAGGATAATGGCTAACACATTCTAGGAAATATGTCAGAATTCTTTCAGTTAAAAATGATGCAAATCTAAATGAAGCTTAGCTTAGGCTGAGCAAGAAATGTGTAGGCTCATGCAATTAGGATGATCCTGGATGGGTCCTTAATTCAGGCACAGCTGTATCCATGGATTCAGGCATTATCAGAAGCTTCACCTTCCATTCTTGCTCTTTGATTGTCTCAGAATTTCATAAATTCTAGTTTCATCATCTCCTATACATCTCATCTATGTGATGAGAAAAATGGATACTACCACCCTAGTCATGTGTCTTTACAACTCATCATCCAATAGGAAAAGGGTTGGGGGTGAGAAAAAGAGACTTCTGGGGCGCTGACAAACATTCTCCCAATCAATATGCAATTGCAGTCCCCAGACACTGTAAACAGAGTGTTTTTAAAAGCCAGTGAGATTCATAAAATGTCTATGCCAAAAGATTAAATTCAAACAAAGAAACGAAGATTAAATCGCACTTATGTTATTTTTCTGTGTTAAGGAGTAGTCTGTGGATAATTAGCATTTTAAATATCTGTCAAATTTTCTTAAAATATTAAGGAATATGATGAGTCTTATGATTCAAATTTGAAATTTTTAATTGAGCATTGATTTAAACTTAGAATACTCAATTGAAGAGAGAAAGAAATTGAGACATTAGCCAAACTGCCAGGAATCAGTATCACAACTGACATTCTAGTTATTTTTTTTAATTTTCTTAAAATGTTCCCCTCTTCTCACCCTCCATTTCACTTTCCCTTCAAAATACACAAGGTTATAGGGTGATTTTTTTCACATAAAACTACACATTTAAAAAACTTGCATCAAAGACTGCATGGTACCATGCTTCAAAAAGTCTGTATGGGCACTGTCTAGCTGTAATAGTCATCAGAAGGACAAAGGGTGCATTTATAAAGCCTTAATCTGAATCTTGTTAACATCCAGCTGTTGGTTTATATGAGGCAAAGAAACACAAGAAAAGTCACATTTCAGTCTTTTTAAAAAAAAACAAAATACAATCTCAATCTGTTGCTCATGCTAGAGCACAATCATAGGTCACTGCAGGCTCAAATTTCTGGGCTCAAGTGATTCTCCTGCCTCAGCCTCCTGAGTGGATAGCACTATGGTGTGCACCACCATACTTGCCTAATTCTTTATACTTTTTTTGTATAGATGGGGTCTGGTTTTATTACTAGTGTCCAATTCCTATCCTCAAACTGTTCTCCTGTCTTGGCCTCCCAAAGTTCTAGGATTACAGGTATAAGCCATCAAGCCTGACCTATTAAGAAGAAACATTATGGACAGTTTAAGGACAAATTGATATTTTCTGTATTTATATGTTTAATTTATTAGATTTATAAGATTTATTATGTATTTAGGTAGGTTTTGTTGGTTCAAGCACTTAAATAGAAAAATTGAGTATATTAACTTTAATCACTTATTAATTCTTTTATTCAACAAAAATTAACTGTGTGCCAATCTCAGTTTTCTTTTGAGATTGATTCATCAGTATGATTGTTTGACTGTCTCTCTCCTACTAAACTGAAGGTAGAGGCATACCCACTTCTGATTAGAATTGTTTCCTTGCACCTAACAGTGTTTGGTCCCAGAGCA
Organism: Loris lydekkerianus; assembly: GCA_963574355.1. NCBI lineage: Eukaryota > Metazoa > Chordata > Mammalia > Primates > Lorisidae > Loris > Loris lydekkerianus. Next base: position 4,138 of record CAUYPK010105491.1, read on the forward strand.
AGCACACAGAAAATACTTGCTGAATGAATGAATAAACAATGTGATGCTAAAAATGTAAGTAGTTTATAAAAAGCCTTTTTTTTTTCCTTGTTACTTCTGGAACATAAGAACCAATTTCTGTCTCAGCATTGGGCTTGGTTAGACAGACCCAGCTCACCAGCAACTTCGTTTTCTTTCCTTACAACTAAGTGAATGTTGAGCCACCTTCTGCCTAGAAAGGGGCAAGTTGTTCACTTCATGGCTGAAGAATCATGGAGTATGTGAGAGGAACAGTGAGTCCTGTGTTTAGCTGGAACACACTATTTGTGAAGGGAAATAAGATCAAAAAGGTAGGTTATAACCAATGCATCCCAGGCCATGAAAGTCTAATAACAGGTTCCAAATGTATTTGAGGCTCCAAGTTTAAGCAAAAATGAGATATTGAAAGTTTTTTTGTTTTACAATAACCTTTATTTTTTTTAAGTTAATATATGCAGTATAAGAAACTGAAAACACAAGAAGCAAAGAACAAAGTCATCCAGAATCACAAGCAGCTTATAGTTTGACACATCCTTCCAGATCCTGAGTGTACATACACAAAGTCCGATTTCCTGGGAATGAAATTGCACATTATGTATCATGCTTTTTTAAAACACCATGAATATTTACCAATCCAAAATCCCAAAGTCTATGAGTATTTTGATAACCAAGAATACACTACGCCAATTCAATCTGTTAGGAAAGAGTATAATCCTGCCAATCCTGGGACAAAAGAGTGTCCCAATCCTGGGACAAAAATTTCAGAGAAGACAAAAATGGCAACAAGCCTCTACATAAAAGTACTGGCAGAGTTCTGATTAAAATACTGTGTTCCAAAAAAAAAAAAAAAGAAGAAGAATAATATTGCATTCCCTTAATGCTCACTTAAAAATGAAACATAAAGCAAGAGTACACTAAGTGTAATGTTTCTAAGATAATTATCAGATATACACCATTAAAATATTAGCAAGGAGGTATGTTTCCATTGGATTACTTAATACATATTTTTATAGTATAGCCAAAAGGGATGCACATACATCAGTGGCTACTGTCAAAATGTAATGTGAACACACCTGCACACATCTCTCCTTTCATGCATCCCTCTGCCCCTCTCCTGCCAACCTAATGAACAAGTCCTGATATACACTGCTCAGAGGAGGTTTAACAAGTCCATGTCCAAGATGTATCTTTTCTATCAATTATAACAAAAAGACACTCACAAAATGTCTAATTCACTAGTTCTACTTTTTATCATACATTGTCACCTCAGTACATCTCCAAAAGTTTAATGTTGCAAACTAATGAACTGTGTCCATAGTAAACACATATATAGACCTATGGTTATAATTTAAAACCATCTCCTAGATATGGAGATACTAGCAAAGAGCCCTTCTCTTCACCTTTCCTTTTCTCCTTCTTCCCCCACTCTGGGGACTAATATAGGACTAGGTCTAGCTCCAAGAAGTGGATTGACAGAGTTCACTCCTAGAAGAAAATCCTTTCTAAAAGCTAACAAAAGGACATACATAAAGGGATTATTTTACTACCTCTATTTTAACATACTTTGAGCATTAAGATTTGCTTATCCTCTAATACACAGCAATATTAACTAAAATACACATAAAGAACAACAGGTAGGCAATCTGAACTAGTCTAACTCACTGGCACAGAACCCTTTTCTGAATACTTCCTCCTTCCCTCCCTCCACCACCCAGTGACAGCATACTCTCTAAGACATCAAGTTTAACAATTCCATCCCCCAAATACAACCACTTTATTAAATAACAAAAACATTTAAAGGGTTTTACTGTACCCCTTTACCTTTAACATATGTTGTGCACTTTTAACACCCTAGAAAGACTAGATGTTTCAAACAGGACTTAAGCTTTTCCCACTATACACAGTAGCATTGAATAAATGATGCACACGCATAACAAAAGCTATAATTTCAAAGTGTCCTCTACATAGGAACATTCTAGCCTAAAACACTCCCCCTTCCCACCTCTACCTACCCAGTAGACAGGTCCAAGCATACCTGTAATGCTGAGAGGGGATTTTAGTAATTTTGCTTTCATAAATCTTTTTTAAAAGTCTTTCCTATGAATTTTAACTCAAAGTCTACTCAATGTATTACTTTACTAATGCTACTTTTGTTACTGGCAACCTTTTTATCATCTAGAAAGACTAGATGTTGTAAATTTGGACTCATTTGTCCTTTATATGCCCTATATACACAGCAAAGTAAAATCAAATGCACAGACATAACAATAGTCAATCTTGCCTCATCTCTAAGCACACTGGTATAAAGCCCTTTGCACTCTCTTTTCCTTCCACCCTGAACCAAGACAAATAACGTGTACTACTCAGACAAGTGGTCTGATCATTCAATTTCCAAGACAGTATTTCATATGAATTTTAACAAAAGGATATCTAAAAAATGTGTTATTTACTACCTCTATTTTTAACATACTTTTTGCACTTCTAAACATCTAGAAAAACTAGTTGTTTCAAATAAGAACTTCCGTTTGTCCACTATATACACTGTAGTGTTGAATAAACTACATGTGCGTGTAAAAATGGTTATATCTGAATGTGTCTTCTAAAAAGGAACATTCTGGTCTAGAATCCATCATTTCTTCCAAACCATAGCAGGCAAAGAAGGGAAGAAACAAATCTTCATAGTACAGAAAGAGGAAAAGAAACCAGTAGGTGTCATACCAATCAAGAAAGAAAAAAAGAACAAAAGATCCCCCTAAACCATCTTCAGGTTTTATAATGCTGGTATCATAGCCTAGTAACCTGTGTCTTACTTGTATGGCTTCAATGCACCCTAACTTCCCTACGGGGCATTTGTAACTATTTAAATCTAGGTATTTTGGCCTATATTAGTTGCATCTATGTAAGGGCAAAAACGTGATTTGAAAGAAAAAAAAATGTGAATTTCAGTCCAGCTGTGTGATATTCAAAGAAGATAATTCCTGATCTTATCCACTGAGCAAAGAAAAACAAAACAAAACAAAACGATTGATTCCTGCCTACTTGTCAGAACTGCAGGGAAATAATGATATGAAAAACAATGTTCCCCAAATCGGAGAAGGTATGGTTTAACAGTAATATCTTTAACTGCTCCTGTTACCAAAAAAAAAAAAAAAATCTGTTTTTAGTTGAATGATTCTGGTAAAACCTCTACCCTAACGTATCTATTTCTCAAATGACAAAGGTACGGTCGAAAAGCTTATCTAAGATCACAGTATCTGCAGAATGGTCGACCCAACACACAGCGGGGCTGGTTCTGGCGCATCGGCCTTTCAGGCTTCTGGCGGCACCAGAGGTCTACTGAAGCATCAGCGACAAGTCTTCGGAACTGCCACGCTCAACATGGCTGCCGCACCGCGATACGACTGTCCACGCCCCAAGATGGACTCCGGGTCAGGGCCCAGCCCCGGATGACAGCACTCCGGAAATGCCCGAGCGACGGCGGAAGCGGAAGCACCACGGCGGTGGGGGCCGCGGGAAGTGTCTGTAGCGTTCGGCCTCCCTCTCAACCACAATAACAGACGGTGGGCCGGCGTAGGTGAGGCGGCGGCGGCGGCGGCGGAGCGGGGCTGGGGGACGGGAGGTGAGCGGCTCAGCCAGCGTTGCGTGCGGCGGGGCGGAGGCGGCTGGATGGGGGCTCTCGGTCTCCGGCTCCCTTCGGGCCTAGATTTCTTGGAAGAGCAGGGGTTAAGTCTGTGGTTCCTGGATTTCTAGGCCTTGCTTGCGGGTTTGACGCCTTGTCTGAACCAGACCTCAAATTTCAGTTTAAAGAACCCTTTCTTGGCCTCGATTTCCGGTACGAAATAGGGGGTTTGGCCTGGACCACTTGTGGGACTCCCACTCCCGGCATCACGAATTCCACGACTTTAATATTAAGTAGGCAGTTAGGCCATTAAATTGAAGAAGAGCCGTCGTCAACGTACTGAGGGGAGTCCCTGAGCGGGAAGCAACGACCACATCTTTGAAAGGGTTCCACGTCTGGGGATCAGGAGCCCCGAATTTTAGTTTTGTCGCCTCCACAGACTCACTATTGTGACCTTGTTCACGTCCATTTTCTGCTTTGGGCTGCAGTTTTATCTGTAACATGAACATGTTGGATGCCTTTAATATCCCTGCTAATCTGGATATCAGATTCTCAACTTAAGAGAGGGACCTGAAAAGCATGCCCTTCCTTCACCCTGTATAACCAGGATTCAAGTGATGAGAGATGTCTACCCTGTTTCTTTCCAGACGCCAAGATGGCCAAGGGCAACTGGGCACTTAGGAGGGTTCCTGTGCAGTGGAAAGCACTTTCCAGAAAACGTTCTTTTATAAACCTAAACTAGCAAAGTGGAAAATACGAAACTTTGGTTTTTGGCTTAAAGCTGCTGTTAACTTGATTCACTTTGGGCAAATCCCTTTCTGTCTCCGGATTTGAGATTTCTCATTTTTCAAAGAACGGGATTGGATTAGGTCACTGGCTCTTAGCCCCCTTTCCTGTATCCACGGCACAAATGAAGGATAAAGTAATGGCTCTGTAAGGCCATGATTTTCTGGGAGATGAAGAAGGTGGGTTGTGAAGAGTACATGCTATGTAGTTACATACTATGCAGATTGAAAACAAACCTGCCTGTATTTAACCTTCGTTTTTTGGAATTGTTGATTAAAATGATCTGTAAGAGTCCTTTCTTCTTTAAAATCTGTGATGCTGTGTTTCTAATGCCCTCTTTGGGTGCAGAATGTAGACTTTTGTGTACCTTTTTCTTATAATGATTTTGTGCCTGGAGGTACACACTTTAGTCAAGAAGATATTAATGAGTAGTGTAGGAGAAAAAGGATCAACTAGATTTTGATAAGGTAAAATGGTATAGTGAAATAAAATTGGACTTGAAATGGAGTTGAAGACCTGTATTGTTACTTCAGCATTGGTACACTCTTTGTGACTTGAGGCAAACTAGCTCACGTCTCTGGGTCTCACTTTTCTTATATGTAAAATGGAGGGTTGAATTGAAATAATTGAGGTTGTAATAAGTGGAGACTATGTGCTTCATGAGAGAAAGACTTTGTCACTACCTAGTACTTCTAGATAGTAAATAACTGAATGAGGGGATGGGTAAGTAGATAATAGCAGTCTTTTAGAACTTTTCAGAAAATTGGAAAGATGGAACTTTTCAGAAAATTGTCATTGATTACAGAATAAGAAATTGATTCAGAATTGTAAAAATTTTATAAAAGTAGAGGTACCCAACTTTGTCAATTGCAAGATAATTTAATCACTGCCTGTGAAGTTATGCTGATGAAAGACAACCATGTGCTCCAGAGAGCCTGGTGTAATCTGATGAAAGGAGTAATAGATAGAATAAGTTAAGGATTGATAAGGGCATTGACAAGATAGAACAAGTATGGAAAGATTTTAGTTGGACAGATAATAGAGAGTTAAGACATAGAGGTAAGAATTTTGTAGGTATCAGCGATATGAGAATTAGGAACCATGAATGTTAAAAGCTTTATGAAGGAAATAGAGGATTAAAAGGAGAACTTCATTTTGCAAGCTAGAAAATGGTGCTCCTCTGTAAGAGGTGGATACAGCTTTAAGCATTAAGAGTTAAATGATAGGGGTAATTTGGGAACAACTCAAGTGACCTAGTAGGGGAAGTATAGTTTTGTTTGGAATGAGAAAGAACTTTGAATCAGCAGGAAAGAAGAAGAGCACTCAGAGAAATTGTACTTTTATTTATTTATTTATTTATTTTTTGCTGTTTTTGGCCAGGGCTGAGCTTGAACCCGCCACCTCGGCATATGGGGCCAGCGCCCTACTCCTTTGAAGCACAGGCACTGCCCGGAAATTGTGTTTTTGAAGGACCCTGATGTACAGAATACTTGCAAGCAACTCAGATTTAGGAATGTGCTTGAGATACCAGGACAAATGTGATGCTTCCTACGGTTCAGGTCTGCTAATAAGATATAATAACTAGAGTATCCAAAATGACTCTAGCCTGCTATGTGGGAACCTGAATTAGGTGGACTACAAACCCTCATTTGTGAAGGAAGGTGTGGCATATCAGTCAGTGCATCTGGAAGCCCATCTCCATGCATTGGGACATAACTCTGGAATGCAGGAAGACAGCTATAGAGGCAGAGCACTGACCTGATGATAGGATGTGTGGTGTAGTCTCGGATGCCTGATGTCTTATATGGGAATCTCTGGATGAGCTTTGACGTGTCTCAGTGAATACCCTGTATATGTAATGCTGCTTGCCAGGATATGCTGCTTTTATCATATTCTCAGATGGGTTTGTGACCCACAAAAAATTGAGAACTGTGTGACAAAGTAGTCTCTCAGGGCCCCTTTAACTTTTAATTTATTGGGATTCAATAGTTTGTACAGAATGACATCTCTCTGAGGTTCAGAGTCTGATCCTCTGCAGTGGTTTTCAACCTTCCTAATGCCACGGCCCAATTAATACAGTTCCTAGTTCCTGTGGGTTGCTTCCTACCGCAGCTCCAGAACTTGCTAACTGTACAAGTAACACCTGGTGCTACCAGATGAGTCTTTTCATATTATGTTCACCTGTTACTTAGGCATGCTTTAGATATTGCAGGTTCGGTTCTAGGCCACCACAGTAAAGTGCATCATGAACTTTTGGTTTCCTGATGCATATAAAAGTTACATTTACACTGTACTGTAGCCTATTAAGTGTTCAATAGCATTATGTCTAATACAGCCAATGAACATACCTTCATTTAAAAATACCTTACTGCTGAAAAATACTATGATCATCTGAGTGAACCTTTGGTGAGTCATAATTTTTTGCTGGTAGAGTCTTGCCTCAGTGTTTATGACTGTTGACTGATCAGGGAAGGGGGTAGCTGCTGAAGGTTGGCTGTGGCATTTGAATAAGATAGCAGTGAGGTTTGCTTCACTGATTGTTGACGCTTCCTTCACAAAAAATTTTCTTCGTAGTATGTGATGCTGTTTCATTTACCATAGTAAAATATCTTTCACAATTGAAGTCAATCCTCTCAAACCCTGCTGCTATTTTGTCAACTGAATGTATGTAATATTCTAAATCCTTTGTTGTCATTTTAACAACATTCACAGCATCTTCACTGAGATTATATATCTCAAGAAACTACTTTTCTGTCTTCACCCCATAAGAAGCAACTCCTTACCTGTTTGAGTTTTATGACAAAATTGCAGCAATCCAGTTACATCTTCACGCTGCATTTCTAATTCTCTTGCCATTTACAGTGTATCTGGCGTGACTTCCTCCACTGATGTCTTTAGCCCCTCAGAGTCATCCATGAGGGTTGAAATCACTTTTTTCCAAATCCTTGCTAATGTTGACATTTTGACCTCCCACGAATCATGAATGTTCTTAATGGCATCTAGAATGGTGAATCTTTTCCAGATTTTCAATTTACTTTGCCCAATTTAGAAGAATCACTGTCCGGGGTAGCTGCAGTCTTGTGAAATCTATTTCTTAAAATCAATCTTGAAAGCCAAAATTACTCCTTGATCTAAGACAGTGGTACTCAACCTTCCTAATACTGCTGCCCTTTAATACAGTTCTGTGGGTTGCGACCCCAGGTCACTGATCTAAGGGCTGCAGAATGTATGTTATGTTGGCAGATGTAAAAGCAATGTTAATCTCCTAAATACATCTCCATGAGAACTTTTGAGTGACTAGAGACATGTTCAGTGAGCAGTAGTGTTTTGAAAGGAATCTATTTTCTGAGCAGATCTCAAAAGTAAGCTTAAACAGATGTGCTGTCACCTAGGCTCTGTTTCATTTATAGAGCACGGGCAGTGTAAATTTAGCATAGTTCTTAAGAGTCCTAGGATTTTCAGAATGGTGAGTGAGCATTGGCTTCAGCTTGAAATCACCGGCTGCATTAGCCCCTAACAGGAGAAGCTGTCCATTGAAGCTAGGCATTCTCTCTAGCTCAACCTTCCTGATGCCGCAGCCCTTTAATACAGCAACCCACAGATTGAGAACCACTGCTCTAGCTAGTCCTACATAGCATCTTCCAGTATAAAGCTGTTTCTTCTACAGATTCAAAATCTGTTTAGTGTAGCCATCTTCATCCTTAGCTAGAATCTTCTGGCTAGCTTGGCTTGTCCATTAGCAGTTGCTAATTTGCCTTGTACTTTTATGTTAATGATGATGAATTCTTTCCTTAAACCTCAAGAACTGAACCCTTGCTAGCTTCCATCTGTTCTTTGTAGCTTTCCTACCTCTCTTCACAGAATTGAAGAGAAGGCCTTGCTCTGGATTAGGCTTTGGCTTAAAGAATGTTGTGGCTGTTTTGAATTTCTGTCCGGACCACTAAAACTTTCTGCATATTGGCAATATGTTTTTTTTTGCTTTCTTATCATTTGTGTGTTCACTGAAATAGACATTCTTTTGCCAATTACAGTGTATCTGCAGTGACTTCCTTTAATTTTTTTTCCAAGAAGTTTTTCTTTACAACTTGGCTAACTGGTTGAGAGGACTAGCTTTTGGCCTGTCCAGTTTAAATGTGCCTTCCTCACTAAGCTTAGTCATGCCTAGCTTTTGATTTAAAGTGAGAGATCTTTCACTCTTCTTTTCACTTGAATAAATTTAGAGGCTACTAGGGTTATTAATTGGCCTAATTTCAATATTACTGTGTCCCAAGGAATAGGGGAGGCTCAAGGAGAGAGAAAGATGGAGGAATGGTCAATTGAGGGAGTAATCAGAACACACATTTATTAAGTTTGTTGTCTTATATGGGTATGGTTCATGGTGCCCCCCCAAAAAAAACAATTACAGTAATAAATGCCAAGATTACAGATTATCATAAAGCATATAATGAAAAAGTTTGAAAAAATGCGAGAATTACCAAATGTGACACAGATATGAAGTGAGCACATGATGTTGAAAAATGGTGCCAGTAGACTTGCTCAATGCAGGGTTGCCAAAACCTTCAATTTGTTAGAAAAAGAAAAGAAAAAGAAACAAAGAAAAAACCCTTATCTACAAAGCACAATAAATTAAGGTGTACCTGTACTCACCTGTCCCTCATTCTCCATGAATTCTCTACTAGGCCCCCTCCAATTTATCTCATCCTCTACTTCTGATAAATGGATTTTCCTTCCTCTTTTTCTTTTAACCTGTGGCTGCTTTGAACTTTCCTTATCTTGTTGAGTTTCTTAAGTGAAAGCAGCGTTTAGTGGCCAATGATGATACATTAGACATAAGAGTGGACAGAGAACAAGACAACAAAACCTGTCATGGCAATTGGCTATTCTCACTAGCTTTTGTTCCTCCTCTCGTTGAAAAGAAAAGCAAGTAAGAGGGTATACCTTCAATAGAGACACCATGTTTTGGGAGAAAAGCATTTGTGGTATGGAGGGGGTTCAGTTTGGACCTAGTAGTTTTGTAGGATGTTCAGGAGACAGCTCATAGGGCAGAGGAAGTAAAGGTCAGAACTCAGGAGAAGTAGGAAGGAGAGTTGGAAATCTTTCTTTGTTGGTTTTTTAAAAATGTATTTGTAGTAGCTGAAGCCTTAGGAATAAGTACAGTTGCCAGGGGCGAGAGTGTTTGAGGCTCAATTGGCAAAGAAGGCTGAGGAAAGGTCATACAGGAACGAGGAGTAGCACTTTGACGGCCAAAAGTAGAGTGGGTTTCAAAAAAGGAGTGGTCAGCAGTGCCCTGTACTACAAATGGGTCAAATGAGCTGGCGGGTGGGTGGGGGGCGGGGTCCTGGAAAGAGGCTATTGGAATCGATGACTAGAAATTAGAAGTAACAATAGAGCTGTTCCAGGAACTATCAGAAGATGGAAAGATACCTTGGAGGAGGGCAGTAAAAACAAAAAGGTGGGTGAGCAATGACTTAATCAGAAACAGGTGAGCATCTTTCTTTCTTTCTTTTTTTTTTTTTTTTTTTTCCCTTTTGTGGTCAGTTTGAGTGTAAACTTAGTTTCTCCAGAAATCTGTTAGTCAAAATGTGAGGGGGATAACATGGAAGTAAACATCTGAGAAGCCAAAATGGACGTTATAAATTCAGTGTTATGTGTTAGTAGCTCATGTACCTACTCTTTGCGGAATTCTACTATGATGCTAATCCACACAACAGTTTTAAAAACTTGACTGAGTTTTTTTAGTTCATAACTGGTTAGAAGCAACAAATTAGTGTGGTGATGGGGTATTTGGGTGTATGGATGGGACAGGGGAAGGCAAGCATTCTGACACTTTCAAGAAGTAAATAGCACATAACCTTTCAGTGAGGAAAGATGAGGCCATGGGTGCGTGCTCTCTATAATGGTGCACTTAGTTTAGTAGTGTGCTCCCATTTACTGCTGAAGCAAAGGAACCCCAGGAACACCATATACTTCAGTAACCTGTGCCCACCTGGTGCCTTGTTCTCATTCTGAGATGCCTGAGCTCCTGGAGTATAGTCTGTTCCTTTCATTTTTAAACTGGTTAGTGGTTGCCCATTGTATTAAGTATTAAGAGCCTTGCTGAATTTATCCTCATCTTATTCACCTTTTCTTATCACCCTCTGTACCCTAATACCTTTGGTTTTACTTAAGTTCCTTGAGAGAACCCTGTGCCGTCCCTGGATTCAGCACAGGCTGTTGCACCTCCAAGAATGCTTTCCTTCCTTCTGGCTTCTGAATTGCACGGTTGCTTCCTGCTCTTTCCTCAGTTATCAGCTTGGTTGTCCTTACCTTAGGAAAACCATCAAGACTCAAGCCCTCTTGTTCTGTACTATGTTAGAACTGTCTTTTCTTTTTCTATATCAGTTATCTCTGTAATTCTGAGCTCATTCTCATGGTTATTTGATGATCTGTTTTCACTTCCCTCTAGGGTCCTCAGTTCACAATGCTAGACACAGCAGGCATTCAAAATTAATTCATAGGTGCGTATCTGAATTAACAAATATATGGACAAACCTCATTAATTCAAAATTAATACGTAGAGGCATGTCTGAGTTAATGAATACATGGGTGAACTGTACCATATCCATTTTAAAATAATTATTCCCACACAGTTTGACAATCAAGATGTTACTCTAAGTGCTGATCAACAAAACTAAACAGAAAAACGTCTGGATGCTCACTCTACTTTCTCCCTCCTTCACTTCTCCATTACTACTTCCTTTCTTTTCTTTTCTCGTTTTCACCTTTCCTCCCTCACTAAAACTTATTTAAAAAACAGCATGTACGCATGATATAAAACTGAATTAACTTCTCAGGATTTACATGAAAAGGAGAATGATTCCTTCATTCTTCATCTGAACTTGTATGTGAACTTATGTTGATTTTTGAGGAGGATGTCTCCAGCTTTCTTTAGGTTTGCAGAGGTCTGTGACGCACTTCTCTCATCCCCTCACTTTATGTGTGAAAGAATGAAGAATTTAAAAGTTTGATGCCAGTTAATAAAAGTACTTCAGGGCAGATTCAAGGCCAGAAACCATGAATCCTGTCTTATTGCTGTGTTAGAGTTTGTCCTAGAACCACAAATTCCTGGAGCTGGAGGGGTTTTGTTTACCTAGTTAAATGATCTTTCTTTACATATGGAAAAATTGAATGAAATAGCTAGGGGGCAACTAAATACAAATTAGAATACTGGATTCTTGATTCCTGAGTTTTTGCTAATTCTAAATAATGGTTATTTATATTCTCAACTGTTCTTCAGATGTTCTCCCCTTTTGCATAGAACAAATTAATGCTTTTATTAATTTGAATGTGGTATAACATTGTACTAGTACTACCTTTGTGTATATTTTGTAATAAACATTTTTTGCCTAGGTTTTAGTTGGGATAATTTCTATGTTTGGAATTTTTTTTAGTCTACTGTCTTCATTGCTTGTTTTTCAGTGCTTTGAACTCAACTAAACAAGGAAAGATTTGCTCTTTGATACTGGAGAGTACACAGCAATGGGACCACGAAAGAAAAGTGTTAAAACCTGTCTTATGAATAATGAAATCCCAGAAGAAACAATACCAGATGAAACAAAGGACTACATGAATCAACTTTCACATGAAGTACTTTGCCATATTTTTCGGTAAGATTTTGTTGGGTTGACTTTTACGTACCTGGAATGTATAATTTGGGAGCAGACCCTGGAGCTGTGCTTTCTGATATGGTAGTCAGTAGCTACATGTTACATGTAAGTATAAATTAAATAAAATTAAAATGCACTTTTCTCCTTTACACTAGCTACCTTTCAATTGCTTATTAGCCCTGTGCAGTTAATGGCTACTCTATGGAACAGCACAGATGACAAATAGAAAATAATTCTTTTGTTGCAGAAAGTTCTATTGGGTAGCCTTTCTCTTGACTGTTAACATTTCTGGGCTTGGAATTTTTATCGGCTGATAGATTCGTTGACTTTTGTTACTGCGTTGTCACAGTACCAACTATGTAAAACATAAGGCTGTGTTTCTGACTCTTTAGCCACAAGCCAAAATGAAACTTATTTTGGTCAATAAGCACATACAGGCTCGGCACTTGTAGCACAGTGGTTACAGTGCCAGCCACGTACACTGAGGGTGGCAGGTTCAATCCCGGCCCAGGCCAGCTAAACAACAATGACAACTGCAAGAAAAAAAATAGTTGGGCATTGTTGCAGGCGACTGTAGTCTAGTTAGTTAGGAGGCTGAGGCAAGAGAATTGCCTAAGCCCAAGCGTTTGAGGCTATTTACCTAGGGAAAATTTCCATATATTAAGTGCTTAGAAATGGTTAGAATTTTTATAAATTATTAAATATTTATAGATCATGAAGTTTTAAAATAATTAAGCAGGGTTATTTTAGGGGACAATAAATATTTTATTCTTTCTTTCTAATATAAATTTGCATTACTCTTTATCTTCTGCAGTTTGTTATTATGTGATACAGTGTATCTTTTGTTAATTTGACTGTCTGAAAACAGAAGATCCGATTAGAATACCGCACATACTTGAGTATAAGCCGACCCGAGTATAAGCCGACCCCCTTATTTTACCCTAAAAACTGGGAAAACTTAGTGACTCGAGTATAAGCCGAGGTGGAAAATGCAGCAGCCACTGGTAAATTTCAAAAATAAAAATATATACCCAAAACAATTACAATAATTGAG
>CAUYPK010105492.1:0-10083 GCA_963574355.1 Loris lydekkerianus
TAATAACCTTTTAACTTATTTAATTTTTCAAAAATTTATCATTCATTTTAAATAATTTTTTTTTTTTTTTGTTTTTTTTTTTTTTTTTTTTTTTTTTTTTTTTTTTTAATAGACCCTTGAAATCTTTTATGGGATGATGGAGGGGTTCAAATAAATAAATACAAATAAGTACTCAATATTTTTCAGATTTAACTTGAATTTGAGAAACAAAATCTGAGGAGCATTTTTCCTCTTTTTAGTAGAACATAATAGTTCTAGAGAATTATTTTTAATTTATAAAAATATTTTGGCAATAATAAACTCTAGCTAGACTCTATCCCCCCCCCCCCCATCATATAATTTGCCTGTAACTCTGCTTCTGTGTAACACACTTGAAATTTTCATTTACACTGTGAAAAAAATTTAGGTCTTAATTGTACTTGCTATTGAGATTATGTTTAAAAATAATCTTTGTATGTAAAATGGAAGAAACTATTATTTCTGAGGATAAGTTATAGGTGCTTGTTAAACACTAAACAGATAATAAAAAGCAACATCAAATTTTAAAACAGCAAAAATGAGTTTGAATTCCAATTGAGGCAACTGTGGTATAAATAAGCTGTTAAAATAATATATTTCTGGGCATCCTAATGTAAGATCGTACCTCAGTTATTTTCTTAAGAAGGAAAAACAAGTATTGTAAGCGGAGAGTTCTGCACCCAATTTTGGACAATTAAATATACCATGGTAGAAGAATGAAGAATCGAAAACTTTGATTTGTGCTTTGTGTTTTCACTCGTCATTATTCACCCTCGTCTCTGTTTTAGGACTGCCTGGCATCAGCACATACAGGACTTACTTTTGTAAAGACAACACACAGGAGACTGTCAGTGTAACGTGTTACAAAATCTGGTTTCCCAGATGTTTCGATGGAGAAAAATGTTAATCTAGAACACCACATTTAAGATTAAATGCATTTTTTTTAACTATAAGATGTATAACGATCAGGTTAATTGTGTTAAGTAGTATCTTTTTTTTTTTTTTTTTTCAACCTCAACTATTAAGTTAGCTAAAATCAGGCTTTCAGAAATGTGATTTAAAACAATATTTATTTTAAATGTACAATCAATACTATTCTTTACTATATGTTGGGGGAAAATTAGGTTGAAATAAATTCGTCTACAATATTACAGTCCACTCTTTCAAATGCAAACGCTTTTAAATATCACATGCACCTGATATTACTCAGTATTGTCATACAACTTATTCACATAAATTTAGCGTAATTTTATTACTTTTCATTTGTAATATGTTGCTCTGTATGTTCATTATTTTCAAAGAGCGTTAGAGCATAATGAAGTTCTCCCCATGTTCCAACCCATTAAGTTCTTTCATTGGAGATGGTAACACAGCAATAAGGTAGTACAAGATAGTGTTACATTAATTCATGGCATACAGTTTATGAATGGAATATTTTTCTAGATTTTTTAGAAGATGAGGCTTTTAATTAGATGCAGATGCAAATATTAGACAACTTTACTTTCTGAAAAAATGGCTTAATTCAATAAAATCTGAGAAAAAAATAAATGTATGCAGCAATAATATAAAGTCTAACTAGTCATATTCTAAGTTTATGACATTATAGTGTCTTTGTTCAGAATTTTTTTTTTCTTTTACAAAAAGTTATTTATTGTATCTTTTCACTTTATTTTATTTATTTATTTTTATTATCAAACAGTCTATAAAACCAGTTTTCAGAAGTTTTTTAGATATCCCAAGGAGTAATCATTCCACATTAGTAAATACATATTTTGTTTTGTTGGTGATCTGAAGCTAAACATCTGAATATGCCTTTCTTACATATTAGGTGATTTGTTTTTGGTCAAACTATGATTTCGCATAGAAAGTATGAATAGCATTTTGCTGCTTAATTCTATTAGTTGAATATATTTCTGAGACTCTATCAAAGACATAGTAATTTAAAACTTTTTTTATTATAATCATGTGCAGCATAAGATTAATTTGTGGGCTTCTGCTGTTGGTCCCATTTGCGTTGTCTGAGGTAAACGTCTGTACCCTGGTGTACTGTCTTCTCTGTTTCCACTTCATGCCCACATCTGCCATTAAAACCTCCTTTGCCAAGTCACCTGAGAGTTTGTGTTTCTACCATATCCACTTTCAATTTAGAGATTTTTCTGGGAAGGATAGCTGGTAACTAATAATCACACAACTAAATCACTAGGGTGTTTGAGTTCAAGATTTGTGTCTTTGACAGCACATCTTATGAGATAATAAACATGGGTGTTCCTTTGAGGGTATCAGATTTCCATACAAGTTTGGCAGGCTTCTCGCTACCACTGATAAGGAAGGAAAACCACATTTCTGAGCACTTGTGACATCAACAGGCAGGGGCTACAGAGCAGTCACAAATTCTAGGGGCCACTTCAAACCAGGATTCTTGCTCTCAACTTCCCAAGCCTGAGGGAAGTTTGATTATATACAGGAAAGTTTCAGTCACTGCTATTATCATGGTGGCATTGGTGACTATAATGTGGTGATAATTGTTAACACATCGAAACCTGATATTCCTCTGGGATCAGTACAAGTTATACAATGAATAAAATCACACTTCTTTTTCTACACTTTGCCCAGAGGAAGCCCTTACTGATCTTGGACAAGTGTGCTTCATCCTGGTGTTTATGTGCAAGAAATTGACACATTTACCAAGATTTTTTACTAAAATATCTAAAGTGATACACATTGGTCAAATATCTGTCACTTACGAATTAATTTTATATTGGTTTCCAGTGCTAAGCTAAGCTTTTTTGTTGTTTTCCTATCTGAACATAAACATAAAAGTCAGGAATCTGACTATTCAGAGAGATGGCAGTTACGTATTACTCTCCTATGCAGATGAGAATTATTGAGGGACATAAGATACTGGATCATAAACATTTCTGGCTAATGGCTCGTTTGGTTTTTAAATGTATTTATGTATCTAAATTTTTTTTTTTTTTTTGGTTCCAAATACCGAAGAACCATATCAGAAAAAAAAGCCCTCATGATACATAGACAAAAATTACATTCTATAAATAAGTAATGAGCACATTGTGTTTTTACATGTAGCAATATAATTAGCTTGTCTTTAGAAGCAAATGATGAGAATTTCAACTTTGCTTAAGAAAACTCTTTATAATGGCGCTTGGGCACTAAATGGTAGATGCCATTAGAAATCAAGGGATGGACTGACAGATAAATCTGGTTTGCTTTCTTCAACAGCTGGGTTGTATAGTTTGTTGCATGTGGCTGCAAAAAATATCAACTTCAGGCTAAATGTAACCACATATGATATTGGGAGTTCTTAAAGGAAACTAATTAATTGACCATTTTGCACTATAAGGTAAGAAACTTTAATTGAAGCGATGTGTTTGGCTTTTTTAGGTCAACAATATGTCATAAAAATCTATATAAAGTGGTAATAAATAGTATAATAGCTGGATTCCCTGTGTGCTTATAAATGGTGTTTCTAAGCAAAACATTTTTATGAAAACAACCTCCAAATCATGAAAATTAATCAGAAAGCAAAGTAATTCACATATTCTCAGAAACCATGATTTTTTTTTCTAAATAAGAAAAGAATTTACAAGTGAACCTCAAACTAGGATGCAGTTAATAACCAAAGAGTCTTCAACCCAAATATTAAAATTTTAAACTATAAAGATAAATATTTTATAAAATAAACATCCAATTAACAGGAGCATTGGCTACTTAGCATATGTAGAGTAGTTCTGTTTATCTAAAATAGTTTTGGTGAATCAAAGACCTAGGTCAGTACAACTGACCAGAAAAATCCATGACTTCTCAGCACTTATTTCCCTTGATAAATCAGTTAATGTGTGTACAATATTAGTTAGCTCTCTCATTACATTGATTGTCTCTTGGGAAAAGATAACGTAGCATAACATATAATCCTTTGAAAGGATATGAAAGGTTCGAAAGAGAAGGAGTAAAGAAAAGATATCATTAATCTGTTGACTGGATGAAGAGCTCTTGCATTCCTGGGGGGGTGGGAGAGGAACAGGGAAAAGCTAGAAGGGTGGGGATGCTTTTTAAGAAAATTGACTCTAGGTCACAAAATTGACTTGGTGCACACAGCTGGCAGCTCATCCATATGGTGTGATGGATGACACTTCAAGACTCAACTCTTCATGTCAGGTTTTCCTGGAGAAAAGACTGGGACCTGTAGCTCTTGATGTAGGAGGTGACCCAGAAGCTATTGGCCATAAGTATTTCCGACAACACATTTCCCTAGGGCCAGGGATGCATAAGATTATTTTTTCACAACAATAAATAGTTTCCTTTCTGTCTTTTTCTGGCCAATGTACGAATGTGCCTAGTTTAGAAGAAACAAGCTGGAGTACTAGGGGGGAATGAAATATGCCCTCTGTGAATGATTAAAGGGGACCTGTTCTGCAACATCAGGTTAAATCTGAACTCTGCCTATGTATTTTCTATAATGTTGACTAAAATTAGATCAGAATAGTTTTGGCACTGAACCGACATTTCATTTTGTTTGAGTCTCGGCTCCACTTTATTACAGCACACGGCAAACCAGAAAGCAACCAGCTTAGATTGGTGTGTGTGCCCTGCCAAGAAAGCTAATCAGACTCTAGCATATGGGGCCTTTGAACAAGGAAATGGATGTTAACTATCTGGTTGTGCATTTGGACTGCTTCGGAAGCATTTGGGTTTTGCTTGGTAACTTGAAAGGTGGCCAGGAGGGGATAGAACAGCTGTGTCCATTCTACCTATAAGTGGCCTAAATTACACCCTTTGGTCTTCCTACCTTTCCCACCTGAAAATTCCTCTTTGGCTTCATGATTTTTTTTTTTTTCCTAAACACCTTAAGAGCTATTTGATGAAGGTTTATTTCTAGCTTTAGGAATAAAATTATTGCTGATGCCCTACATTAAAACGCAGTGAACATTTATTGAATTCAACCATGGATCCGGCAACACGTGAATTGCATTCTTTTAGATGCAGAATAAAACAGTGGTTAAGGGCAATTCTGAAGTCAGACTGTAGGGTTTGAATCGCAGCCCTTGCTGTTGTCTACTGTGTGACTGCAGGCATCTAACTTCTTT
This sequence comes from Loris lydekkerianus, assembly GCA_963574355.1. Lineage (NCBI taxonomy): Eukaryota > Metazoa > Chordata > Mammalia > Primates > Lorisidae > Loris > Loris lydekkerianus. The sequence continues at coordinate 5,124 of CAUYPK010105492.1, forward strand.
AAAGTGCTTTGTTTCCCTCATCTATAGAATGCAATCTTAATGAAAGTTAGCAGAACTGTTAAATGAATGACTTCAGCGTGGGGGTGTGTCTACTTAGACCATAACCAGGTGCATGAAAAGTATATAATAAATATCTGATCTCACAGACACACAAACTGTCTCTCTCTTTTTTTTTTGCAATTTTTGGCCAGGGTTGGGTTTGAACCTGCCACCTCCGGCATATGGGGTCAGTGCCCTACTCCTTTGAGCCACAGGCACCACCCCAAACTCTCTTAATAGTTATAGTAGTTCCTGTTATATAGGTAGTATCATTCACCTTTCACTTGTAAGAAAACTGAGAGAGAGAGATTAAGTATATATTCCTGTGGTCATGACATTTGGAAGGAGCAGTTAAGATTCAAAACAAAGATTCTGTATTTCTCAATTAATTTTCTTTTCAAATATCACAGCAACCTTAAGATACTTCCATCTCTGGTCAGGGAGATCACTTCCAAGTGCCCTGAGACAGCTCCAGCAGGCTCCTTTCTTTGCTGTATTTGTATCTTGTATTTATTTTTTTCCTGCAATGGCTATCCCCACTTCGTCCATTTTTCTTTGCATTTCAAAAGCTGGATTTGACCCTCCTTCTTCTGGAAATATTGTCTTCTGTTGGATTGTGGGCCTTTGCTGTTTTTTAGTTCCTTTCCAATATTAATACTGCTCCTTCTCAATCTCCCTTGCGGGGAGGATCTTCCTTATTTTTATCCCTGTATTTGGAAGCCCCAGGGCTCACAGTCCTTGGACTTCTAGTAGAGCAACAAGACGAGGGCAATTTGGATCCCAAATGACATAAAACTTCTCTTCTTTGGCTCCTAGGAGATTTTTTTCTGCCTTATCACTGGGCATAACTATACCACGTACTCCTTCTGTAAGGTTGCCTGAGTGAATTGCTGACACCCGCAACTCGAAGATCTTTGTACAGACCCTTTCTCCTTCACTCATTAGCTTCCTCTTCTCAACTGTGATGGACCAGTGAAGTGGATTTGCGAGATGTTTTTCAAGGTCTTTTTATAGTAATGAAAATATTTGATTTTTTCTATTGGATGATTACTTGCATTTTTTCCATATAAGGTGGTACTATCACAAAATAGCCGAAGGGTTATATTTTTACAGCTAGCGACAGAAGATTCCAGTTTAGTGAGAACTTGTGGAATTGCCTTTTTCCTCCTTTCATTTAATTTGGTGCTTTTGTTTGATGTTGTGTGTCTTGTCCATGAAAGATGCCACCATCCTGGAAAGATGGGAATTTAATTGCTCTCATCAAACATGCTGCCTAATAAATTGCTTACTCTGGGAGAGAAAATTAGAAGCAGCTTTAATGTCAGCAAATGTCTTTTTAATATGGCAGATTTTATATGATGTAGATGTATATAACTAGATCTCTTTAAATCATATGCCATCTGTCATGGAGTATTGGAGTAATGGTGGCTGTTGATGGTATTACATGCATAAGTAAAATGATAAATGGGTCTTAGCATATATGTACTATTTTTAAATTTTTCTCCTAAAGAAATAAAAGAGTGTAGTAATTTGATATGAATTTATATTTATAAAGTAGAAAAATATTTCAATTCCACTTCATTTGTAATACTTAGTTTTGCTTTCCTGTATCTAGTGACGCGAGGCAGGTCACTTAGAAGCAATATTAAAATAAATTGAAATTTCTCCTCTCAGTTGTTGTTCCCATATACTCAAACATAATTCAAACTATTTTCTGCATTAGTAGAATTTGTTTCTTTTTCTCTAGAGGAAGATTTTTCTGCAAGGTAACTCCTGCTTCTCAAGTTTTCCAATACAAATTGTCTAGTTTAATGTATTTTCACAGAACTGTATTTTTCGTAAAGAGACTAACAAAGTCTGCTTCCTTGCTGTGTATCAGGAAATATTTCTTTAGCATCAGGAGAGAGTAGTAAAACTAACATTTTTAAAAATGCCATAGGAAATCTAAATATAGTAAAACTACTTGAGGAACAAAACCTAGAAGTATAAAATCAATAGAGAGAAGAAATCATTTCACTTTATCAAGTGAAAAAAGCATCCGTGTTATTGTTAGCTGCTTCTGTTCTGCACTATTCTTTTAATTTATGTACTATCCCTAAGGAATGCAGCAGAAAGAACTTCTAAGCATAACTATCCAAAGTTATAAAAGTGTTACCTGGAAGACACAAAGAGAAAGAAAAGGAACTGATGTTATGAAGCAGTGTGGCAAAGCATTCACGTTGTCTAATCCGATATTTCTTTACAAATATAGACACATGCATCAAAAGTTGCAAAAATGTAAGCTTATGGGACCAGACATGTATTTATATGTTAAAATGACAGTAGGTGGTCCCCAGACTTTACTATACCAAAGAGGATTCTGGTCAGTAAACTAGCATTTCTCATTTCCTAAGCTCTGAGCAAGTTCATTTTTTGTTTGAAAAGTGAAGTTGAGAAATCGACCAACCCAAATACTGCTCAGCTACATAAATAATTGAGCTAGTTTATAATAATGTCCTGTTAGCCCTCAGGCATGATTATAATGTTAAAAAAATAAGATTTTTCCCTGAAATAATCAACATTAATAAATTAGTTAAGTAGAAATTTGCCCCCAAATTGCTATTGCATTTCAAAGTAATTTGTTAATAATAATAATTTGTTAATTTAAACTCAAAAGCACTTTTTATAAAATAAATTTTTAAATATCACAAATCATATTAATAAATCTTTATTTATATGTGTATGTGTGTATATGTCTGCTGGTTCGTTATGATAAAAGATGCTTGTGTTTATTTAGTCAACTAATCAGTCATTCAACAGACAGTATCTACAAAGTGCTAGATATTACACTACCAAATAATGATGTGTAAGTTATATAGCCTAATCTCAAGCAATTCGTATCCTAAAGGGGGTACAGTACAAATAAAGAGATAAGAAAATAGGATGAGGTAAATATAATCTGAGATATTTTAGGATTGTTTCCACTTGCAGCAAGAACGGATACAGGTGATGCTTAATGCTGGGGGCCTAGTGAGTGTGGTGCTGTGAGGAAGGAGTGTAAGTAGCCAGATCCAGGCAGGGTTAGCCCAAGCTAACATAAAATTTTCTCTCCTAGAAACAAAAAAGGATGGATAACTTTCAAACAAGAGGTGAGATCTGTTTTAAAATTATTATTCAATATAAAATCAAGAGAAAGGAAAAAACAAAAACAAAAAAAGAGAGAGTGGGAGCTTGAACCCAAAACAATAACACGGCAAGCGATCGTAACAATGCAATGGTGGAGTTCAGAGTTGAGGTTGGGAAATTAGTCCTGAGCCTAGGTCCCTAGAGCTGGGTGCTGTATTTGTATTCCCATCCAGGAATAGGAAACAATGGGGCAGTCTATAGCCTGAATTTGAAGTTAAGACCTCTCCATAAAGCCAGAATTTGGAAGGGCTGCATCTACCAGGGTGCAGGGACTAAAATCTCTATTTACAGGAGAGCAGAAAGAAGAGAGTTTTATTCTGTGCAGGAGCCTGAATGGGAAAAAATAAGTTTGTTTAAGATCAAAATTCAAAATTCCACACGGGGCATAATATACACATTTCTCTCTCTCTCTCTCTCTCTCTCTCTCTTTCTCGGCACAGATCTCTGAATAGACTTTGTAACAAAAATTTATCTTAGAATGATGAAACAACTTGGATATATGGGGAAAATTAAATATAAGACTCCTGAGAAGGAATACCTCTAACAGAGTTTCATGGGGGAAAAAAAAAAATCCATGCTTAGGACAAAATTAACTCCCTGCTATCCTGCATCATTGCAAAAGCCATCCATGTTAAGTGAGGGTTAGAAATCACACCATATACAAGAGTCAGCAACTATCCCTGAGAACTCGAGATAATAGGAACAAGACCATAAAATGTGAATATAAGGTCAATGGTCAATAAGAATTTTCTTCTCCATTTTATTCCTAGTGTTGAGGATAATTCTAGAATTTATTGTATGGATTTATGTATTTAAAATTAAGGGATTCAAAGGGAAGTAAAGTTAAAAGAGAAAACAAATGGGTAAAATTGAAAAATAATGAACTATTACTTCTAGAAATTAAAATTATAGATATTAAAATTTAGAAATGTATGAGATGGTTCTAAGGGCCATAGATAAAACTATGCCAAAGAAATAAAGGTCTGGGTAAAATTTTCCAAATATGGCACAAGTGAAAAAAGAGATACAAGTATAGAAAAATAATTAAGAGACATGGGGCATAAAATGACAGGCTCCATACACTTATTTATTCATATGAAATAAAATTTCCAGAAGGAGCCGAGAGAGAAAATGAAGAAGAGTTATTATTAGAGGTAATACTTAGGGATCCAATAAGCACATAGATATTTCAGAATTAATAAAATTTATGAGTCCTCAGAAAAAAACCGCAACAAATTTTGAGCAGATTATGTAACAAGAAATTCATGTGTAGATGTTATGAACGGATGAATTATAATTAAACACCACAGTTCCTTTAAAGTAACATCAGAGGTCAGAAACAATAGAATAGCATCTTCAAAGTGCTGGGAGGAAATAATTGTCAAGGGAGAATTCTCAATTGAAATTGCTAAACTAGTGCTAAAAATTGAGGCTAAAATACAGTTATCACGCAAACAGAGATTGCAGAGGTTTCTTTATTTATTTTTTATTATTAAATCATAGCTGTGTACATGAATGAGATCATGGGGCATCATACACTGGTTTTAGAAACAGTTTGACACATTTTCATCACACTGGTTAACATAGCCTTCCTGGCATTTTACTTAGTTACTGCGTTAAGACATTTATATTCTACATTTACTAAGCTTCACATATACCCTTGTAAGATGCACCGTAGGTGTAATCCCACCAATCATCCTCCCTCCCCTCATCCTCCCCCTCCTTCCCCTCCCTGTCCCTCTTCCCAATATTCTTA
>CAUYPK010105494.1:2500-19325 GCA_963574355.1 Loris lydekkerianus
TTGATGATTTGCTTGAGTTCTTTGTAGATTCTGCTTTTTAGCCCTTTATCTGATCTATACCTTGTGAATATTTTCTCCCATTCTGTAGGTTGTCTGTCTTGTTGATTTTTTTCTTGACTGTGTAGAAGCTTTTTTCATTTAATCAAGTCCCATTCATTTATTTTTGTTGTTGCTGTGATTGCTATTGGGGTCTTCTTCATAAATTGTTTGTCTAGGCAGATGTCTAGAACCACGAGAAAATATTTTTTTTTGCAGTTTAAGCCACCTAGCCTATTGTTGTTTTTTTTTTTTTTTTGCAGTTTTTGGCCAGGGCTGGGTCTGAACTCATCACCTCCAGCATATGGGGCCGGCGCCCTACCCCTTTGAGCCACAGGCACTGCTCACCTATTATATTTTGTTATAGCAGTCCAAGCTAAGACAAGTTAGAATCATAAAATGTAAACACAGTTACTTTCTTTGAAGTAAAAATTATAAAGACCCTAACTATAGGCAAAGTCAGTTGTTGGTTGATGGTACCTGAAATCTTACTAACACTCAAAACCAGATAGAGAATTCCCATAAGTGAGCATCCACTGAACACCAGAAAGATGATTAGAAAGTATGTCTGTGTGTGTGTGTGTGTGTGTGTGTGTGTGTGTGTGTGTGTGTGAGAGAGAGAGAGAGAGAGAGAGAGAGAGAGAGAGAGAGAACGAGAACATGCTATGGTCTGAACATTTATATCCCTTCAAAGTTCATACGTTGAAACCCTAACCTCTAAGGTGATGGTATTACAGGTGGACCTTTGCGAGATAATTAGGTTATGAGGGTGGAGCCTTCACGACTAGGATTAGTGCCATCAAAAAGGGACCCTAGTAAGACTGGTTGTGGTGGTTCATGCTTGTAATCCTAGCACTCTGGGAGGCCAAGGCAGGTGGATTGCCTGAGCTCAGGAGTTTGAGACCAGCCTGAGCAAGAGTGAGACAAGAGTGAGTCTGTTGTCCTAGCTACTTGGAAGGCTGAGGCTAGAAGATCACTGTGCTCAAGAGTGGGAGGTTGCTGTGAGCTGTGATGCCCTGGCAGTCTATGGAGGGTGACAAAGTGAGACTCTGCCTCAATACAAGAGTGACCACAGATGTGAAGACACAGCTAGGAGACACCATCTATGAACCAGGAAACAGGCCCTCACTAGTCATTGATGCCTTGATCTTAGACTTCCCAGCTTCCAGACTCTGAGAAGTGAATTCCTGTTTTTTATTTTTATTTTTTAATTTCTTAGAGACAGGATCTTGCTCTGTAACCCAGGCTGGAGTGTAGTGTCACAAGATCACAGCTCACTATGCTCTTGAACTCCTGGGCTCTAGCAATCTTCCTGCCTCAGCCTTTCATATACTTGGGACTTTAGGTGCTAATTTGTTTTTGATTTTTTTTATAGAGATGGGGTCCTGCTATGTTTCTCAGACTGTTCTGGAGCTCCTGGCCTCAGGTACTTCTTTTGCCTTGGACTTTCAAAGTGCTGGATCTACAGGCATGAGCCACTGCACTTGGCCAATTTCTGTTGCTTATGAGCTACCCAGGGTATGGGAATGTTGATGTAGTAGCATAGATGGAGTAAGACAGGGAAGGGAGCAAATACCTTAGAGAGAGACTTGAATGGCTAAAAGAAGATCATAATCCCTGAGGAATTTGGCAAGACTTATTCTAATGTGCTATATGTATCATATTGCTATGTGCATTCTTAAGAAGTTGCATTTACAATCAGAATTGTGTAAGTTAGACAATTTTCTCATTACTTAACATCCTTAGAGAGATGTACATTTTAGGAACGAGCAAACTATTAAAAATTTATTTAAAAAGTCTATAAATTTGAATAATAGTAAGTATTTATTTATTTATTGAGATAGCTTCTCACTCTGTCTCCTGGGTAGAGTGCCGTAGCATCATCGTAGCTCACTGCAACTCAAACTTTTGGGCTTGAACAGTCCTCTTGCCTCAGCCTCTTAAGTAGCTAGGACTACAGGTTGTATGCCATATGCCATAATGCCTGACTTGTTTTTCTGTTTTTTTTTTTTTTTTTTTTGAGACAGAGCCTCAAGCTGTTGCCCTGGGTAGAATGCTATGACATCACAGCTCACAGCAACCTCCAACTCCTGGGCTCAAGCAATTCTTCTGCCTCCACCTCCCAGGTAGCTGGGACTACAGGCGCCTGCCACAATGCATGGCTATTTTTTGGTTGCAACCGTCATTGTTGTTTGGGGAACCTGGGCTGGATTCGAACCTACCAGCTCAGGTGTATGTGGCTGGTACCTTAGCTGCTTGAGCCACAGGCGCTGAGCCTGTTTTTTTGTTTTTAATAGAGATGGGGTCTCACTCTTGCTCAGACTGGTCTCGAACCTCTGAGCTCGGGTAATCTACCTGCCTTGGTCTCCCAGAGTGCTAGGATTATAGGTGTGAGCCATTGCACCTGGACAAGATAATAGATTTTAGATTAAGAATATTTTTATTATAAATTAAAAATAATAACTTAAGTGATCAAAATTGCCAAAAGGGAGCAGATAGTGTTTTTAAAAATGTCAACTTCATAAAAGGTAAAAGTTGTGTGTGGAAAAGTTCTCTGTTGGTAGGCTGGTGGCTCACACCTGTAATCTTAGTACTCTGGGAGGTTGAGGTGGGTAGATTACTTGAGTTTATGAGTTCAAGACCAGACTGAGCAAGAGAGAGGTCTCTACTAAAAATAGAAAAAGTAGGTGGGCATGGTGATAGGCACCTGTATTCCCACGATATACTTTATTTTTGAGACAGAGCCTCAAGCTGTTGCCCTTGGGTGTAAGTTACTCTCTTGCTTCAGCCTTCCAAGTAGCTGGGACTACACGCCACAGTGCCTGGCTATTTTTTGGTTGTAGTTGTCATTGTTGTTTGGCAGGCCCAGGCTGGATTTGAACCTGCCACATCTGGTGTATGTGGCTGGCGCTTTAGCCTCTTGAGTTATAGGTGCCAAGCCCCATGATATATTTGAGAGGCTGGGAGGATCATTTGAGCCCAAGAATTTGAGGTTGCTGTGAGCTACCCAGAGCAACAAAGTGAGACTGTCTCTAAAAAAGAAGAAGAAGAAAAAAAAGAGTTCTCTATTAAGGGAGATTAAAGAGTCATAATAACTAAATGTAATACCCAGCCCTCCAATGTACTGTGCTGGAAGGGAGAAACTGCTCTAAAGAATGTTATTGGATCATCTGGCAAAATTTGAATATGTAAAATTCACTGAAGCTGATAGCTGGTAACTGTGCCGTCATTGGATAAGAGAATATTCCTATTCATAGAAATAGACCTCCCCTCAAATGATTTAGAAAAACATAAAGTGTGTGTATATTATATCATGTCTTATGTCTTAACATATTATATTGAGAGGAAGAGAAAAAGAAAGAGAGCAAATGATACAGCAAATGTGGTAAGCTTTTCATAGTAGATAAATCTGAATTTTGGGAAACTATACGAGTATTCTTTGTTCTGTTTTAGTTCTTACAGTTTTTTTTTTTTTTTTTTTTTTTTTTTTTGCAGTTTTTGGCTGGGGCTGGGTTTGAACCTGCCATCTCTGGCATATGGGGCTGACACCGTGCTCCTTTGAGCCACAGGCACCGCCCCTTACAGTTCTGTTTTTAAAGTTTGAATTAAGTTCCAAATAACAAGTAAAATGAACATGTGAACCCAGCTTAAGTGTGAACCGAGAAGTACGGTACTTGTCTGCTTTGCTTGAAGTATTTTTAGTTTATAATTAGAAAAAGACGTAATTATTTTTTTAAAAAATCCTTATATTTAGGAAATTTGTGCAGGAAAAATGTGAGCCTGAAACTAATGACTCCTTCCTTTTCTTATTGGACTACTATTTTTGTAACCTGCTTTTTAAGAGTTGAGGTTTCCTAGGGTCCTAGGTGCAAGACAGGTGGTGTATTGTTTCATGTGTATATAGGGCTCTTTTTTCTCCCTCCCAAAGTTGTAAGTAGGACATAGAACTTTTTTTTAAGGTAACATGCAAGCATTGTTACAGTGTTAGGTTAGGCCTTGACTGTGGTCAGTAAATAGCTGGGTATTAAGAGAATGATGAGGCTGACACCTGTAGCTCAAGTGGCTAAGGTGTCAGCTACGTACACCAGAGCTGGTGGGTTCAAATCCAGCCCGGGCCTGCCAAACAACAATAACAGCTACAACCAAAAATGGCCGGATGTTGTGGCAAGGGCCTGTAGTCCCAACTACTTGGGAGGTTGAGGCAAGAGAATCGCTTGAGCCCAGGAGTTGGAGGTTGCTGTGAGCTGTGATGCCATGGCACTCTATCCAAGGTGACAGCTTGAGGCTCTGTCTCAAAAAAAAAAAAAAAAAAGAGAAAGAAAGAAAGAAAAGAGAGAATGACGATTTTGGAAGAATAGGCCATTCAACAGGTATTTACTGTGCACCACTGGGCAACTAGTTCTGTACCAGGCACCTAGATCTAGCAGTGAATAAAATAGGTTTTGACCTTGAGAATCTTGAAGATTACTCTGGTAATGAATCTAGGGTTGGAATTCTCAAATATGTACTGTGAATCCCCCTACCTATGTCAGGCTGAGAATCATGTTAAATTTATTTCATTAAAACATTTTGTGTGTTTTCACATCCTATAAGAGATTGGTTTTTTGTAGCCCTTGCCCTTGAAAATGGAAATATCTCATCAAGGGCCTCTGAGCCCAATCTTTTAGATTCTTGCCTGCCTCACATGTATTATCTGCAAGCTTGGTGTTAGGGCCCAGAGAATTGAAATAAGTAGTGCCTGCCCCTGAAAGTCTTTCTGACCCCCTTCCCTCACTTTGGTCTGAGGCCAAGGAGTATCTGCAAGCACAACTTGGCTCAGGGCCCTTTGGGGAACTCTGGGCTAGAGCCGGAGACTGTGCACCAAGCTGGTAACAAGCAATTCTGGCCCCCACCTGGCCCTGAAGAAGTGGATCTTGGAATGTCGGAAATTGCATATCTAGGCTTTTCGGTATCTCAGCTTACTTTACACATCCAGAAGATGTGTAACCTATAAACAGCAGCCTTGAGTGTGGAGAAAAAAAAGTACCCGGCAGTCAGAAGAAAACTTGGCACAAACACAGTGCTTTGGAGCCACTGACCTTTCAGAGCCGTGATGAACCGGGGAGATGAGAGTCCAGCCCCCTCTCTGGACTAGTGGTAACTCTAGAAGGAGGCTGGGGAGAGGCGTGGGGGTCACAACTCCTGAGTCTTGACCCAGGTTCTTCCCTGCCCTGCTTTTTCACCCTGCAGAAGTTACAGACCACACACATAGCTTCTGCAATTATTCTATGACAACACAACAAAAAGGCAGACTGACATTACCTCACCCCAGAGACTAATGTTAACTAAGCACAGGGAGTGTCGTGCACTGTTCCAGGTACTTTAGATCCAATTTTTACCAATTAGTCATAACATTCTTATGAGCCGTATATTATTAACTCCATTTCACAGAAGAGGAAACCAAGGCCCAAGATCATACAGGTAATAAGGACAAAATTTCTTTGTTCTTCCCCATTGACACTTAAATTACATGTAGATGCAATTGAAAATCGGTTAGAAAAAAATCTACCAAAGATGAATTAACTTTAACTCCCACCCCCATCTTAGTTATGAAGCCCAAAACTACAAGAAATCCAAAACAAGTGACTCAACATTAAACCTGAAAATGCCCCCAAATCAAATTCTAATTCTTATTCTTGTTTTTAAATGAATTGCAATTCACCTCTAAACAAGCTCTAGTTCTCTTTCACTTCCACACTCAACCTCATGGGGAAGAGAAGTGAGGGTCTCCAGAGCCAGGCTGAGGGTACTCAGGAAGCCGGGGACCCACGACTGGGTCTGTTTTTTGCAGACTGAAGTTCAGTGTGGCCATCAGATTTGCCCCACTCTTGGTGGCAAGCCTTGATGTCGTGTTTTTTCTTTCTATAATGTTATTCCATTAGCAGTGTTCACTCTAGAAGTATTTATGGGAAACCTGTATGTATCCAGCAGAGATGCTGATGTAAAGAATTCTTGTGCTCGAGGCATTATAACCTAATAGAGTTTTCAGGGAAGAATGAAGTTCATGTTTGTTATCCTTTGATAATGCTAATAATTATGATATTATGAAGAACTGTGAACTCATATGAGGTTCAGGAATGTCTCTGAATTTAGCACATGGGTACTGGTTATCCCACCTGACTCTGGGAAAGGTGATGGTTTTTAAACAGTGCATTTAGATACCTCTAACCCTCTGGGTCCTGCATCATATGGGTACACTGTGGAAGCTCCTATACCTCATATCTGGAAGCTGTTTCTCACTATTGTTATGTGTAAGTAGACAGGAAACATTGCCTAACACGGGTTATTTCTGATCTTGAGGTCTTGTGGTTTAGGGCTTGCTTTTAGCAAAGGATCACTGGGAGGAGGGTTCCTGGGTTGACAGTGAACTTTCTTTGGAATAGAAATAAAGAATTTTAAAATGGGTGATATTCTAATAGATTAGAATATACTATGCTTTGTGGCGATCAAACTTCTGTGGCAGAGGCCTGTGTGTGTGTGAATGTCTATGTGTATGTTTTCTCAGATTCCTGACTTAGCAGGTGTTTCATAAAGCTATAAGAATTCTGTGTAGGTTGGGTACACTGGACATGGAAAACAAGATGTTTTCTGCATTTTTTAATGGCTCCTCTTGTGCAGGAGTGGCTGTGAATAGCAGTTTCAGGAATGTGGGATTGTGTTGTCAGAATCTGAACCTGTTCTGGGGCAAGGGAGGGGAGCCCCATGGACACCCTAGGTGCTGTTTTGCTGGATCGCTCTTGCTGGCGAGAAGTGATGTTGGCTGGAGGAGTGGCCGGAAGGCTGCCTGATTGTTTGGGTGATAAATGCATTTGTCATGGGAGACTGCTTGTTTTTTAAACAGACATAAAAATATCAGAGGAAATTGATTCGCACACGAAAGTCATGAACCTTGGTGATCTTAGATTGTTTATCTGTGAGCTCGTTTGGTTATTGGAGAGCTTAGTTCTGAGCCACATGAGAAGGTGAGCGCCCTGACTCTCTGCAGTGCTCAGCCTCCTGTCCCATGCAGTGGGAAGCCCTGCACGTCTCCAAAGGCTTTCAAAGAAGATTCTTGTCCTCTCGGCCCCTTTATGACTCTCTGGTTGTAGTATTTTCCCCATACCTTCACAAGTAATGATTGCAAGGACTCCTGGAAGCTGGTAGACCTGGGCTATGTACCAAAATAGGGACTGTGTCCTCAAGAAAGTTAGAAAAAAAATCACATTGAGTCTGGTCCCCAAATTCAGGAGTGGCTTAGGTGGTGTACAGTGATGATGTTCTGTGCTCTAGGGGGAAAACCCTCACTTACCTGATATGAGCTGAGACTTTCTTAAAGTCCTTGTCAAATGTCTTCATTCACTTTAGCCAACTGACTATATACTGAATTAATGGGAAGTGTTTCTTAAATTGGAAGAGTTGCCTTTCAGTGTTAATATTTTGGGATTTGGGGAATGGAAATGTGGTAGTTTTCCTCTTGGTTAGCTTGCAAACAACCTTCATAGGACTTGTCAGAAATTAATTAAAAAAAAAAAATCAAAGTCTTTGTCACAGAGCCTTGAGATACCAAATGAACTTGACCCAGACACAAGAGCACTTGAATGCTTTGTTTACATAATGACGAACATACTTTCATAAATGTGTGTGAAGAAAGGAGAACGGTTTGAATCCTTTTTCTGTTGTTGGAGATGATAATGAATGTTCCACCTCCTCGCCTGCTGTTTCTGTGGCCTCCCTGACCATGTATTCTTAATGTGCTGGAGATAAGCCAGTGGCTGTGGGAAGAAGGTGCATGCTGGCTCCCACAGGGGTTATGGCTTCAGTTCTTACTCCCAGAGCACTTTGCTGAATGTAAACAACTAGCTGTCAAAGTAACAAAGCCAGGGTACAGGACAACAGGGCAGGAGATTGAGTTTTAGGCACATGGCCAGTGTTTAATCAATCATGCCAACATAATTAAATCCTGCTAACAACTCTAAACACTGCAGTGTGCTGCAGCTTCCTGGTTAGTGAAAACATCTATGTGTCAGGGGGTCCATGCACCTGACCTTCAGGGAGAGGCCATGAGAGATCCCTGCCTGGGACTCTCCCAGACCTTCCCCTGTGTGTCTCTTCTATTTGGCTATTTGCAAGTTGTATCCTTTAGAATAAAACTGTATTCTAGGGCTGGGTTTGGTGGCTCACATCTGTAATCCTAGCACTCTGGGAGGCTGAGGCGGGAGGATCCCTTAAGTGCAGGAGTTCAAGATCAGCCTGAGCAAGGCTCAGGTCTTTAATAGGTCTCTATTAAAAATTAGAAAAATTAGCCAGCCGTTGAAGCTGGCACCTGTAGTCTCAGCTGCTCTGGAGGAGTTTGAAGTCACTGTGAGCTAGGCTGATGCCATGGCACTTTAGCCTGGGCAATAGAGTGAAACTCTTGTTTCAAAAAACAAAAAACAGATGAACAAACTGTACTTGTAGGTGTAACAAAAACCAAGAAACAAATCCCCTCTCTTTTGTAAGGTAGACCTATAGGCGTGGCAGGGACTTGCTTTTCAGGTGTTTGTTCTCAGTGGCACATGGGAAGGGTAGGCTGTCCTCTCTTTGGGAGTACTGGGTTGAATCAGTTGCAGGACGAAAAAGCTCAAGAGCTGCTTTCACAGATTGTTGTGAGGAAGCTGAGAATCAGGTACACGATTTATCCTGCTGCGTGCACTGATGTGCAGCGTGCTGGAGAAGCTGCACCTTCGGCAGGGGCTCCCTGGTATTTTGTGGCCCTAGTCTATTGTAAATACTGCTTTGAACCGTGTCTAAGTTAGCAGCAGTTGCAGCCCGATTACTGTGACTGTATTACACTGTCTTGTGGCTCTTGCACTGTCTGGTTCTCCTGCTTTGTTTAATGGGTTGTGAGGCCTTTACCTTGTATGTTCTGGTGAACACAGTGACATTTCACTGTGCCTTTCACCTTTTTTTTTTTATTATTGTTAAATCATAGCTGTGTACATTAGTGCAATCGCATGTACCCATTCTAAGATGCACTGTAGATGTGGCCCCACCCATTACCTTCCCTCCACCAAAACCTCCCCCCTCCCCTTTCACCTTTTCTTGACAGCTGCTTACACACCCCTGTCCCATTGACACCTCATCTGGCATTTCCCACAAATGCCACCATGTAAGTGGCATTGCTGGCTGTAGCACCTTGACCTACATTTGACACCTCTGTGAAGGGCTCCTGGCATGTTGCTGTGAGCTGCACACTGGTGAAAACAAGGGAGACCAATCTTCAGAAATTGGGGGCAGCTAATTTGTTAAAAAAATTATTTATCATCCTACCCCTCTGGGAGGTTAAGGCGGGTGAATTACTTGAGCTCAGGAGTTCAAGACCAACCTGAGCAAGAGGGAGACTTTGTTTTTACTAAAAATAGCCGGGGGGGTTGGTGGTTAGCAAGTGGTTACGGTGTAACCTGTAGCACAGTGGTTATGGTGCTAGCCACATGCACCAAGGCTAGCTGGTTTGAGCCCAGCCTGGGCCAGCTAACCAAAAATGACAACTGCAACAAAAAAATAGCTGGGCATTGTCCTAGTTACTTGGGAGGCTGAGGCAGCAGAATCGCTTAAGCCCAAGAGTTGGAGGTTGCTGTAAGCTGTGATGCCACAGTACTCTACTGAGGGTGACACAGTGAGACTCTGTCTTCCTCCCCCATGGGAAAAAAAAAATAGCTGGGGGTTGTGGTGCTATCTGTAGTCCCAGCTTCTTGGGAGGCTGAGGCAAGAGGATTGCCTAAGCCCAAGAGTTTGAGGTTGCTGTGAGCTGTGACCCCAGGGCATGTTTCCCAGGGTGACAGAATGAGATTCTGTCTCAAAAAAAAATTTTATATTTTAAAGCCTGAACAACTAAAATTTCAGATAGTCCAGAAGTCCATTTTTGTTCTATATATGGTATTATCTATCACAAGGGCTGGCTGTCCTTGGGAATGAAACATAACACTGTCAGCAGAGTATCATTTAGCAAAACCAGTTTTGGTCCTGATTTAGTTATTTATATTAGAAAATAAATGTAATGATACTTTGTTATGGTTTTAGAAATACGTGTCAATTGTAGAAAATTAGAAAACCAATGGAAAAATAAATGACCATAATCCCACAGTTAACCTTTTTGTATCTGTTTCCCAGTTTTATACATGAATTTCATGTATATAACTGAGCTTATAGTTTTGCGTCATTGTTTTTTACTTCATGGAGTAATGGATTATAATAGCATTATGCTGCAGTCTGAATGTTTGCGCCCTTCCCAATTCATGTGTTGAAACATAATCACCAACATGATGGTGTTAGGAGGTGGGGGTCTTTGGGAGGTGATTAGGTCATGAAGGTGGAGCCCTTGTGAATAAGATTAGTGCCCTTTGCAAAGAGGCCTCAGAGAGCTCCTCACCCCTTTCACCATGTTAGGACACAGCTAGAAGGTGCCATCTATGAACCAGGTTTTCACTGGACACCAAATTTGCCAGTGTTTTTATCTTGGGACAGTGAGAAAAAAGTTTCTGTTGTTGATCAGGCACCTAGTCTAATGGTGTTTGTTATAGTAGCTCAAATAGACTAAGCAAGGCCCATCGCAAAATGCACCACAAATGTGTTTTGTGTGCTTGTGCATGGTTTATTCCGTAGCTCACCAGAGTTCTGCATTGACACCTGCATCCTGTGGTCCCCCACCCCACGTGCTGTGCTATGCAGGGCGCCTGGGGGCCCAGAGACCTCACTTTGGCTTTGTTGTTTTGAAGCCTGTGCTCATTCCTGATCCTTGGCACAGGCCGGGGAGTGGAGTAGAGCCTCCTGTTTTGCAGCAGGACATTGAGACTGGGAGAGGTGGTCTACTGCACTCCCTGTGCCTCAACTGTTCTCGATGCTTGGTGTTAGACTGTGCTCAGGCTTGCTCATGAAGTCGTGCAGTGAGAGATAGCAGAGTCTTGTTTTTTATATCATATCATCAGTGCTCTAATGGGATGGTTAAAAATATTTACATGTTGATGAATTTGAGACTCTCCTTTCTGTTGGTTGGCCCAAAGTATCCATAGCACCTGTTGTGGTTTGAAAGTTTATGTCTTCTCTGAAATTCATGTGTTGAAATACATGGGCTATCTGATAGTATTAAGAGAAACTCACGTGTTGAAACTTCATTGCCTATGTGATAGTATTAAGAGATGGGGCCTTTCTAGCACTCTTGGAGGCTAAGGCAGGTGGATCACTTGAGCTCAGGAGTTTGACAACAGGCTGAGCAAGAGTGAGAATTCATCTCTACTAAAAGTAGCAAGGTATTGTGGCGGGCATCTGTAGTCCCAGCTACTTAGGAGGCTGAGGCAAAAGGATCACTTGAGCCCAGGAGTTTGAGGTTGCTGTGATCTATGATGTCACTGCACTCTATCCAGGGTGACAGAGTGAGACTGTGTCTCAAAAAAAAAAAAAAGAGGTGGGGCCTTTAGGTGGTGATTAAATCTTGAGGGTGGAGCCCTTACGCTGGAGAGTGTGTTGTGTCTTATAAAAGGGCAGGCCAATTTTTTTGGCCCTTCTACAGTGTGAAAGTATGGAGTTGGTTCCTGCCAGAGAGCATTAAAGCATGATCTTTTTTTTTTTTTTTGAGACAGAGCCTCAAGCTGTCACCCTGGTAGAGTGCTGTGGCATCACAGCTCACAGCAACCTCCAACTCCTGGGCTCAAGTGATTCTTCTGCCTCTGCCTCCCAAGTAGCTGGGACTATAGGCACCCCCCACAATACCCGCTATTTTTTGGTTGCAACCATCATTGTTGTTTGGCGGGCCCGGGCTGGATTCAAACCCACCAGCTCAGGTGTATGTGGCTGGCGCCTTAGCTGCTTGAGCCACAGGCGCCAAGCCTGAAGCATCATCTTAAGCAGAGAGTAGCTTACACCAGACACCAAACCTGCCAGCAAAACTGAAAAAATTTCTGTGGTCTGAAAATTACAGTCTGTGGTGTTTTGTGGACTAAGACTGTCTTCTAGTGATGTCTTTTTTTTTTTTTTAATTGAGACATGGTCTCTCTCTGTCTACCAGACTGAAGTGCAATGGCATGATCAGAGCTCACGCAACCTCACCCTCCTGGACTCAAGTGATCCTCCTCACTCAGCCTCCCTAGTAGCTGGGACTACAAGTACATGTCACTGCATTTAGCTACATTTTTTTATTTTTATTTTTATAAAGATGGAGTCTGGCTACATTGCCCAGGCTGGTCTCAAACTCCTGACTTCTAGTGATCCTCCCACCTTGGCCTCCAAAGTGTAGAGATTACAAGCATGAGTCACTGTGCCCAGCCAGCATTGCTTTTTTCCCATCTGTTAGGATGTTAGAAATGTTGATTGTAGCTTTGTAAGGAAATGCGATATATCACATTGGTAGAAATCTCCTTGGTAGAAACAGCCCTGGGGGATGTTCAGAACTTACCTTGCTACAGGTGATTTAGTGTGTAGACCTATCAGAAACCTTATGCCTTTTTAGGACAGTATTCATATTTGCTTACCCTGAATTTTCACTCTCTCTCTTCTTATGGAATATGAATTCATTGTTGAAGAGCAACCCCCATCTGGCAGGAGTTAAGGGTTAATGTTTATATCCTTCATTTCATGTTTTGCAATTGGATCTCTCATGTATGGCATGGTGGGGTGGGGGTGGGGGTTGGAAGTGATTAGGTCATGTGTACAGAGCCCTAAGGAATGGGATCAGTCCCTTTATAAAGGAGAACCCAGAGAGCTCCCTTCCCCTCTTTTGGCCATGTGAGGACACAAGGAGAAGTTGGTAGTCTGCCATACGAAAGAAGACCCTCACCAGAACCTGACCCTGCTGGGACCTGGTCTAGGATGTGCACACTCTAGACCTGTTTTTCAACCTCTTTTTTATCTCATGGCAGACTTGAACCTACAGTTAAACTTCCATGGTGCACTTAAGTTATGTTAATTAACAAAAAAGAGTGAAAATAGAATATACTGAACTATGCTTTGAACTTCTTTTGAAAATAATTTAATTAATGGTCTTTACAATTTTTCACGGCCCATCTAAGATCCTCTCATGGCACACCAGTGTGCTGCTGCATACTGGTTGAAAATCACTGCTCTAGACTGTGAAAAATAACATTGTTATTAGCTACCTATTCTCTGATACCTCGTAAGTTATAGCAGCCTGAATGGACTCCTGTTTGCTTGGCTGAGTAAGAGCATCAAGTAAAGATTCAGCTTGCAGAAACGCAGCCTGGCTGCTCCCCACTGGTAGGGTAAGTGGACCCGTCAGCAGTAGGTGCCCGGAGTGGGCTCCTCTCAAAACGGCTTTTCCTCCCTAAGGACCTGGGACTGTAGCTGATGGCTCCCTAGGGCTCTCCCTGAGTTCAAGGATCTCTGTGATGACACAGAAGTAGGAAGTGCAGATATTTTCAGAGGAGGCCATCTTGCCCCCTCTGGTGAAGTGACTGACCCAGGGTCACACTGGCTCAGACTCTGTTGGCCCTGCCTCACTCCTGCAAGGGCTCCTGCTGATTTGAAGACCTATGCTACTGCTCTGGTTCGCTTGCAGAACACGAGGGTCCATGTAGAAGTGCTGGCTGTTGTAGTGGGAGAGGCTGCTTTGGGGACACCTTCCTTGGATGTGAATGCCACTGCCTTCCTCATTGATTTGCTGTGTGACCTCCTCCCTGCCAACCAGCCTCCCTGAGCCTCAGGGATAGAGCCGTGCCCACCCCCAGGGTGGTGAGGTTTATTTCAGTCCCTGGCACATGTCAGTGTCTGCTACATGTTAGGTAACGATGGCAGCAGCTTGAAATGTCACCTTGTAATTTGTGAGTTCAATATATCTGAACAGCTGAATTTGAAAAGAGCCAAGGCGTTAAAACAAAAATCCCTGCAATGGGCTGTGTGTGGTGGCTCACACCTGTAATGCTAGCACTCTGGGAGGCTGAGGCAGAGGTTTGAGACCAGTCTGAGCAAAAGAGAGACCCCTGTCTTTACTAAAAAAGAAAAATTAGCCTGGTGTGGTGGCAGGCACCTTTTGTTCTAGCTACTTGGGAGCTGAGCCAAGGAGGATCGCTTGGGTCCAGGTATTTGAGGTTGCCATGCGCTAGGCTGCTGCCCCGGCCATGGCACTTTTGCCTGGGCAACAGAGTGAGACTCTGTCTCAACAAACAAACAACACCCCTCCCATCCACCCCCCGCAATGATTGCTGAACATGTAGCTATAG
The DNA here is from genome assembly GCA_963574355.1 of Loris lydekkerianus. NCBI lineage: Eukaryota > Metazoa > Chordata > Mammalia > Primates > Lorisidae > Loris > Loris lydekkerianus. The sequence continues at coordinate 16,762 of CAUYPK010105494.1, forward strand.
TAATAGTGTTCAGCCGTTAAGCTGTAAGATGTGATTGCCCTGTTTGGATGTGTTTGCAGCCTGTGAGCATGCATAAGTCTGTGCATGAACCCTCGGTGTGTCTTCTTTCTGACGTTCCTACACCCTTAGCCCAAGCCCTGGGAGGTGGTTGTGAGCCAGCTGTTGTTAAGGTCAGTCACCCCTGGGCTCCTTCAGGCTCCTCAGAGCTTTGCTGGGACCTTATTTCTTGTCCACTATTTCTGCCTCAAGGTCAAACCTGAGACCTGCGTTCTTGCATGGGCCTTCAGTTCCTTTGCATTTAGTTATAAATATTTGACTAACGAGACTGATGGTAGCTTCTTCCTAAATGCAGTTTGGCTTATTCTTACCTGTACTTTATGTTCTCCTAGGCAGATTTTAGCAAGTGGATGCATCAGATAACCGAGGCCCTTGCCCTAGGTGTGCAAATAATGGGGTAGACCCAGGGGCTGCAGGCTTGTCTGCAGGAAGAGCCTGGAGAGCCGTCAGCAGCCCCCACCCCAGCCTCTGGCGTCTGGGGTTCAAAAGCTTACTGGGGTACTGTAGTGCTCAGCCAGGACTGACAGCCAGCACAGCAACCACAGCGCAGCTTTAGGTTTGTGGGGGTCTCAAGGGGCAGCCCCCAGGAGGGGCATCTGAGTTGGGAGCGGTGGCTGAGATGGCAGAAGGATCAGGACGCTTCTCAAGGGTGTCCTGGGCAAGGCCGGGAGGGTGGGTCTTCATGCCACTCTGTGACCTGGCTGTCAGGCAATAGAGTGTTGCTCCCACCTTGCTGTCAGCTGTGGCAGGAGTCAGGGCCCTTCTCCGCACTGTAGGGACACATCCCTGAGGGAAGGCACTAGGAGGCTGGAATTCCACACCCGTCTTGGGCTAGCTTGGGTTATTTTGTCTGGTCTGTAGAGAGGGGTATCTTCATACCTATCTCCTTGTTTTGTCTGGTCCTTGCATGACCAGCAGGAGGAATTATTGCCCTCATTTTGCAGATAAGAAAACTAAGGCTCCATGGAATGAGTGATGTGTCCAAAGAAGTGGTCATTGTCCTTTCAAGGACCTGCTGTGGGTCTGGGTAGCAGGCTGGACTCAGTGGGTAAAGAAGGAAGGAGTGGCCTACTTCTCTGTGACCCTCAAGGTGAACAGGGCTACAGAAATGAAACAGCAGGTCAGAGGTCAACCTGGAGTGGGGTTGAGAGCAAGAGTAGGTCCTAGGGCACTGGTCAGAGCCTGGCCACACAGGGAGCCCCTGGGAGCCTGTGGCAGCACCTGTGCTTGGTCAGCACCCCAGACTCCTGCCTTTGGAGGAGACCTGGGTAGTCATTAATGTAGTTGGACCCAGAAGGAAGGCAGTCAGGAACCAAAAGAGGAGGCTCTCACCTCTTCCAAGCTCAGCAGGAAGGGAGAGCCACTGGGTAGAGCCAGGACATTTAGGGTAGAAAAGGAGGTGTGGGCTCCCAAGGCAGCAGGGAGCTGGGTGCAGGTGGCTGAGTGAAACCCTCTGTCACTAGTGTGGCTTGAGTCCCGCTGTTCTGTTCCCCTTTCACCATAGGCTGTCAGGAACTTCTCATGGGTGGGTGGAGGCTTCTTGGAGAGCTGGGTGGACTCAGTAGTGGTTTTCTGCAAAATTGCTGCTGGAAAACAGGCATTGCTAGTGGCTCTCTGCCACTTTGTGCAAGAGAATCACCTGGGGAGACTTAAAAATTCCCCAACTTGCCCCACAGAACCTGAGGCTCTGGAGGTGGGGCCTGGGGGCCCCCACCATGTTGCCAGACAGCAGTGAGAACCAATCATCAAGTGGAAGTGAGCCCAGCCCTCACTCTGTGACTGAAGGCGACTGTGACAAGAGCAGCCTTAGTTATTTCGGGAACTTGAGCACATCAGTGTTGTGTTGACGAGGAGGGAGTTGTGCAGAGCAGACTTCCTTGGGAGAGACTGGGTCTCCCAGCCCATTCCACATGGAGATACTCCCAAGAGCTCACTCTTTCTGAAGGTTTAAAAAAAAAAGTTTTGCCACATAAACAGCTGACATAGACTTTCAATGTGTGGGAGCCTTCTCCCTGAGTTTGTTTTCTGCTGGACTTAAGTCATTGACAAGTCAGGGCAATAGTAAAATAAGTAGCAAAGTTGGTGAATAAAAATTAGCTGTCAGGCTTGGTGCCTGTAGCTTAGGTGGTTAGGGCTCCGGCCACATACACTGGAGCTGACAGGCTCTGGTTTGAACCCGGCTCGGGCCTGCTAAACAACAATGACAACTACAACAAAAAAATAGCCAGGCATTGTGGCAAGTGCCTGTAGTCCCAGCTACTTGGGAGGCTGAGGCAAGAGAATCGCTTAAACCTAAGAGTTTGAGGTTGCTGTGAGCTGTGATGATAGGCACTCTACTGAGGGTGACATAGTGAGACTCTGTCTCAAAAAAAAAAAAAAAAAAAAAAAAAAAAAGAAAATGACTGTGAAATATTTGGGGTGATAAAGACTGGATGGGTGAGATGACCATAAAATTTTGGGACGTTTTGGAGAGCCAACGCTCAAAATATACAAACAACAAACAAACC